>ML817135.1:0-23451 GCA_009831015.1 Picea engelmannii | reverse complement strand
GAACATAAAAGTAAAGCGGACCATAGTGATCTATTGAGGTTATATAATACTTGGATTAGGCTTTTTTCCTGGTTGTTTCATGTAGCTCCTTAACATTATTTAATGACTATTATGTGTGTTTATTAGTCCATGTCGAAGACATGGGACTATATCGATGAGTTCATGGTTGACTTCCTATTAGTGTTACTTTTGAATTTAATTTTTTTAACATTTACAATGGTTAAATATATCAAAATTTGAATAATAATTTAAATTGAATTAAATAAATAGAAAAATAATATTTTTCTGAAATATTATTGATACGAGAATCTGAATAATAATTTAAATTGAATTAAATAAATAAATAAATAATATTTTTCTTAAATATTATTAGCTCTCAATATTGAGAACTTATTGCCACGGTGGCGACGTGCATTTACCATTGCATTTAACACTTACATATATTATTGTTAGATATTTATTGCATTATCAAATGCTAGCTAAGAAATCCATTAAAATAAATGACCATAAACCATAATGAAATCGATGGTCCCATCTACTCAGACACGACTTCATTTACATGCCACAATGTCTTTCATGAGCCTTTAACACACACGGATGGTCCCGTCTATTCAGCCATGACTTCATTTGCATTTTCTTATAGAGGTCAATTATTTGCTTCTGTTACAACCGATACCATCGGTCCAGTACAAAATAGTGTACATCATACAGTTGTCCATACCTTGCTTATTGAAATGCTTAGCTCATGCACCATGCTTCTAGGTGCTAACCTAATATATGTTAGGTGCTAACCTAACATAGAGCGGTTCGTGTGCTACTTTCTTCCAAAACAAATGTTTTAGGCCCTTGTTTATGTTTTCTTGGGAAATATATCTATCTAAGGGATGGCCAATGATTTCATGCAAAACAAACAGGACTTTACATCAATAGGGTAAAAAACGAATGGGGCCCTACAGTAATAGGGGGCTTGACGTGCCACACTATGTTAAAGATCTTCGGAATGGGATAGTAAGGGCACTTCACTTAAGGGTTTTTTCTCCTTTTCAAATTATTAAACCCATTGTTTCGAATTAATAAGAAAGAAATCTAAAGAAGAATTAAAGGAGGGGTGGGAGCCTCTTACACATGTAGCCCTGCAAATGATTCATTGGTTGGTGGTCGATCTTTGTTATGGAACTTCTCTTCCTTTGGTAAAGTGGTCGAAACTAGGAGTTTGGCATGCGCATGTTGCTGCAATAAAAGGTATTTGGTTAAGACAATGCAAAAACATGTAATATTTTTCTTTGCAAATACAATTTTGAAATAAAAATTTCTTTTGCCCATTTTTTACACATACAAGATATTAATTAATTGTTGAAAACTTGTCACCAAATTGTTGTATTGCATAAATCAAGATTTAACTTTGCAATGATATCATTTGGAATCAGCGTCTTCGGCGTCTCTGTTAACAAATTTCTCATATCCTCAAAATGTTCTCTTCGTTTCCATAGATACTGACTCAAAAAAAAAAGTGTTAAGATTGTTTTGCTAGATAAGACGGTGTGCAAGCTTTTGAAATGTCCACCTCAAAAAAAATATCAAAAACATTGTTAACAACTTTATACACCTCCTATACTCTTTACTTCATTTTAAAACCTCTGGATTTTGCAGTAAAAATAGTCTTCCTGTGGCCCAGTTTAAAGCATATGCAACATAATTGTCCCTCCATGGCTCTTCAACGTGTGCATAGGCATGTATTGAGATGAAGAAAAAGAAATTATTTACTTGAATAGAGAGATTTATTTGGTCAGTATAGACTTCACATCAAATTATTTGAACTTAGACAAGTCAGAACCTCTTATGGCTATAAGTCACTCAAAATTTATTGGACTATGGAAAACATTAAAAGTGCACGATTTATAAAAGGTTTAGAGCTACCTGACCCTAGCAAATATCAGTAGGCTACTCAATTCTCTATACGTGCAAAGTCGAGTGAGTTAGCCACTAGATTTCTCTTTTTGAATATACCTTTGCAAATGGGGGAGCAATATGGCATGCATTTTACCCCATTGCTAAGATTAGGAGACGGATAGATCTAGGCGCGACATGCTCAACCTCTGCAGCTACCATTGTTTCAAAGACAGAAGGAGGTAAAGGAGAAATTATTTCTGACCTCATAATAAATATCTACGAATGTTTTCTTCGTTGGTTTCCTAACCAACATTAAAACCGGTCTTTGAGCTAACAGTATGTTAATCCAATTATGTGTGAGGTTACTCGATTAGTGGCATGGCTGAGGATCCGTTCAGCTACTTCTACAGCATGTCATTAGTGTTTCGATGCTTTTATGCCAAGTCACGATCGCCTAACATTAGGTATTGAGTGGATCCATAAATACCTTGAGAGTCATTGAATTAGTGATTTCCCTATTCAAGATGGAATAAAGAAACCCTTTACACCTGTGTTTCTTAATGAGGCATGTGGTAAGATAAATCCGGTATATAAAATTCAAATAGAATTTATAATCTTTAAATTGTTTTATTTTATATATCATGAATTTTAAAAATGAAGTAAGGAAAATTATAATGATTCTAGCTCGAACTGACTAGGGTTCCAGCTTCGAACCCAACACGCACCTCCCTCTCTCTTGTTGTTGCGGCCATGGAGGCTGAGGGAGGGGGGCCTTCGGCCCCCTCCTACATTTTTGTCACTGCCAAGGAGCACAACTTCAACCATTCCAAACGACCGACCTTCGAACTCCTGGATGGCATGCAACAGATCATTTGGGAGGAATAAATGCCAAAGGAGAAGCCGATGGAAATCGACCTAGAAGCCAACCACTCGAAAACTACTCGTACTTGGGAACCAGGCAAATGTATCCCGCAAGTCTCGATCTCTCACTCCAAAATATATCATCGTCTCTCCAAGAATCAAAGATCAGAAACAATATATGGGGGACTTTGCCCCGATAGGGAAATTCATGGGGCTATGGCCTTCGGAAAAGGACCTCGTCAAATGAATTCAGCATTGGTGGAAGCCCAAGGGCCAATATGACCTCCAACTTAGATCAAAGGGCTTCTTTACAATCATATTGCACAACATGGAGGATAGAAACCGAATCTTTGAAGGAGGGTCGTACTTTTACAACTCGCAGGCCTCTTCCTCCACTTCTAGACGGAAATATTCAGCCCGAAAAAGGAAGACTTCACCCATGCCCCAGTCTGGCTGAGATTATATTCGCTCCCACAGGAATTTTGGCTGGAAGAGATTCTCGCAGGAATCGACAACACCATTGGCATCTACGTCAAAGCCTCAAAGGCGACACGACAACGAAGGTACACTGCTTATGCCCACATTTGTGTCTATTTGAATATCTCCAAACCTCTCCCCATAACCATTACCCTATATTACCAAGATGACGAATGGTCCCAAACCCTAGACTATGAGCACATCCCATTTCATTGTGGGAAATGCCACGAGCATGGTCATCTCTTCCGCGAATGCCCTTTAAATAATCCCACTAAACCCTCTTTGGAAGACCCTGACAAATCCAAGGACCGTTTCACCCAAGTCATGGGTCGACGTAGGTATCAAGCCAAAAAAGCACCCCCTCAGCCCCCCCAGGACCCCCAACCAAGAATTCCTTCGAAGCCCTTCAAATCCTGTCAGATATCCCCTCCTCCTCAGCTGACCCACTGACAACTCCTGTGACCAGCCAAATCTCAGCCATTCCCGATCACCCTGTCCCACTTTCTTCTCAACTACCACCCTCATAGGCCTCCCTTCCTACTACACTCGAACCGGAAATGGGAGACCCAGATACAAACCTGGAAGGTCAAGAGCTAGCAGGTATTGATATGGTGCATCTAAAGAAATCCTACCACAAGAAGCAGTTGTACACCATGCCAATAGATCAGCTAAACAAAGTACACAAAGTCTTTCTCAACTCTTCGGTAGGAGGATCAGCTCAATCTAGTACAAATCTTGGAATACAAAAAGGCACCTCGAAGGATCAACGCAAGCCCACAAAAGATGAAAAAAAGAGAAGCAGGAAACCAAAACATCAACTCATTCAAGATGTCGGTAATTTTCTTGTCAACTCAGGGAAAATTCATCTAATCTCCAATAGTTTCCCTCCCCTCCAACCCTCACCATCCTCATGAAGATGTTATCTTGGAATATAAGGGGCCTCAACACAAAAAGCAAACAAGTTTTTCTTAGAGAAAGAATTAAGAAGGAACAGTCGGACATACTTCTTCTACAGGAAACAAAATGTGCGGGAGAGGAAGCTTCTTTTACCCTTCAAAAATGTTGGAAGCAATCCCATCATGTGGAAATCAACGCCAAGGGGGCAGCTGGTGGCCTGGTGATGCTTTGGAATCCAACCACAGTTTTGTTGGACGGTTTTTTCACTTCCAAATGGACCATTACAACCTCCTTCCACCTTATTGGTTCGAACAAACTAGGCTACATTACTAATGTTTACGGACCCACAAGACTAGGAGACAAGGAAGCCTTCCTCCATCACTTAGAATGGATATCCAACCACATAGGCTCCCAAAGATGGGTCCTAGGGGGAGACTTTAACATGATAACAAGACTAGAGGAAAAAAAGGGGGGCACACGCACATTGGGAAATGACAATGAGCATTTCAACCGTATCATTGGCCTTCTGAAACTCATAGATGTAGGAACAGACAATGGACCCTTCACATGGTCCAACAGACAATCGGGGGCTCAACATGTTTCCAGCAAACTAGACCATTTCCTCATTTTAGAAGCCATTATGTTGGATGGCCTAGCTTGGAATGCCACGATCATCGATACCCTGGGTTTAGATCACTGGCTGATACTAATATAAATTAACAACAGTGGCACCCCAGGCAGAAATCCTTTCCGCTTTAAAAAATTCTGGTTGACACACCCAGACTTTCAAGCTAACATCAAGATATGGTGGGAAGAAGCAGCCATCCAATCAGGGACCCCTATGTACAAATTCCAACAGAGGCTAAAAAACCTCAAACAACATCTGAAATCCTGGAATAAATCCACCTTCGGTGACATCTTCCAAGCCCAAGAAAGTCTCAATAAGAAAATGCAAAGCCTCCAATAGTAAATCAGATCTCAAGGCCTTACATAATCCCTAAAGAAGCAGGAAGCCCTACTAAACAACCAGGTCACAGAAAGATGGGCGCAAGAAGAGATACTCTGGAGACAAAAATCCCGCATTCAATGGTTAAAAGAGGGGGAAAAAAACACCAAATTCTTTCACAGATCCATGGTCCAAAGGCGCCAAACCAATCGCATTACTCACCTAGTCTCAGAAAAAGGAACAGAAATTCAACAACATACAAATATAGAAAAGGAATTGCTCTCTTACTACAAAAACTTTCTATTGGAGCCCCCCAGTGGATCGTTCGTGGGCTATCGACTCTATCCTCAAGAACATCCCCAAGGAGGTCACCAAAGAGAGGAACGAAGCACTCATGAGACCAATCACCTAGGAGGAGGTCGACCAATCTCTTAGGGAGACCCTGCTGGGAAAAGCTCCTGGGCCAAACGGGTTTACTTCTGATTTCTTCCACAACTATTGGAGCATCATCCGTGAAGATGTGTGGGAAATCATCAAGGACTCAAAAAGATCTAGGCAGGTCCTCCAAGCCCTCAATGCGACTTTTCTCACCCTCATACCCAAAGAGAACAATACTACTTCCCCCTCGCACTTCTGGCCCATTGCCCCATGCAACTTCTTTTACAAACTCTTAACGAAGATCATTGCAACATGCCCTAAAACAATCCTACCATTCATAATTTATCCGGAATAATCAAGATACGTGGAGGGCAGACAAATTATGGACAGTGTTATCCTAGCTTATGAAGTAATCCACTTGCTTCACTCGACCAAATCTCAAGGTATGCTCCTAAAACTGGATCTCTCTAAAGATTTTGATAAATTAAGCTGGAGTTACTTAAATTCAACCCTCCTCGCCTTTGGCTTTGATCCCAAGTGGGTCTCCTAGATTGTCAACCTCACCTCTTCTTCCCTGTTCTCCATCTTGATCAATGGTGTTCCCTCGAAACCCTTCTCTCCCTCTACAGGAATAAGGCAAGGAGACCCGCTCTCGCCCTTCCTCTTCATAATTCTGGCAGAAGGGCTAAGTCACACCATCAAAACTACCATCATCGATCACTCCCTCTCTTTTCCTACCCCTCATGGAATTTTTCCCCCCATCTCTCATAGCCAATTCGTGGACGACATTCTTCTAATGGGGGATTCCACATCTCGAGAAGCCCTTTGCATCATATCTATCACAACCTCTTTTGCGAAGCTTCAGGCATGGAGGTGAATCTCTCCAAGTCCCAAGTCTTCTTCTTCAATACACCAATCGAGATCCAAAACCATCTCATGCAATTACTGGGTTTTACTCATAGTGTCCTCCCCTCCGTCTACCTGGGTATCCCCCTTATTGATAGCCCGCAAAGAAATTTATCTTGGGATTCCCTATTGTCCAGCTTCCGAAAGAAACTCTCCCTGTGGACCTTCCAATCTCTCAATATGCATGGTTGCCTTATCCTCCTCAAATCAGTCCTACAGGCCCTTCTTGTTTACGCTTTCTCAGCTTTAGCTGCACCGAACTTCATCCTCATCACCTTAAGAAATATCGAAACAAGATTTCTCTGGCAGGGCACTAAAAAAGGGCGCAAAATGACCTTGGTAAGCTGGCAAAAAGTCCGCAAACCAAAAAACGCAGGGGGCCTTGGCCTCAGAGACCCAGCGCTACTCAACAAGGTCCTTAGTGCTAAAATTTGGTGGAGATGGCTAAAGAAACCCCAAGACCTTTGGGCACACCTTTGGAGGAAAAAATACACTCATACAACCCCGGAAAGGGAGCTCATCAGGTGGAATGGTCAGATCCCTGGCTCGCTCATCTGGAACATAGCCAGGAACAATAGGGAACTCATCACAGAACACTCTTTATGGGAACTACAGAGTGGGACTTTAGCTCTCTTTTGGAGTGACTCTTGGCAACAACTCCTAGCCCTGAATACAAATCCAAGGTTGAGTGCCTTCATCCCCTTCATGAAAGAAGCAGGCCTCCTCAAAGTGTCAGATTTCTGGAACCCTGAGGTTACAAGGGAAATCTGGCGCACCTGGAAAAACTCCCACGAGGCCCTAAACATCCTCACTGATTTAAATCTACAACCTCTGCAGAACCATCTCGATTCCAGGAAAATTTTAAGAAAACAAGGGGATGACATCCTTAGATGGGGACACACCACCACAGGTACCTTCAACATCCAAGAAGCTTACCACTTAAGAGCTGGACATAGATCCTTACTAAGAGAAGAGGTCTGGGGCAAGATTTGGGAAGCAAAATCTTGGCCAAAAATCAGCACCTTCCTTTGGCTAGTTGCGCACAACAACATTCTCACCTGGGATAACTTAAGGAAAATGGGTTTCATCGATCCTTCCTGGTGTCATTTATGCGGTTCAGAGGAGGAAACTCAAAACCATCTCATCAATATGTGCACTTACAATTCGTCCATCTGGGATCATAGTGCCATCTTCATGAGAACCATGGACAAGAACCGCACAGGTATCCAGGAAACTTTAGCAAGATGGTGAACCTTGATCTTTCAATCCCCCATCCACACCTCCTATACTCTTTAATTCATTTTAAAACCTTTGGATTTTGCATTAACAATAGTCTTCATGTGGCCCAGTTTAAATCATATGCAACATCATTGTCCCTCCATGGCTCTTCAACCTGTGCATAGGCATGTATTGAGATGAAGCAAAAGACATTATTTACTTGAATAGAGAGATTTATTTGGTCAGTATAGACTTCACATCAAATTATTTGAACTTAGACAAGTCAGAACCTCTTATGGCTATGAGTCACTCAAAATTTCTTGGACCATGGAAAACATTAAAAGTGCAGGATTTATAAAAGGTTTAGAGCTACCTGACCCTAGAAAATATCAGTAGGCTACTCAATTCTCTATACGTGCAAAGTCAAGTGAGTTAGCCACTAGATTTCTCTTTTTGAACATACCTTTGCAAATGGGGGAGCAATATGGTATGCATTTTACCCCATTTCTAAGATTAGGAGACGGACAGATCTAGGCGCGACATGCTCAACCTCTGCAGCTACCATTGTTTTTAAGATAGAAGGAGGTAAAGGAGAAATTATTTCTGACCTCATCATAAATATCTACGAATGTTTTCTTCGTTGGTTTCCTAACCAACATTAAAACCAGTCTTTGAGCTAACAATATGTTAATCCAATTATGTGTGTGGTTACTCGATTAGTGGCATGGCTGAGGATCCGTTCGGCTACTTCTACAGCATGTCATTAGTGTTTCGATGCTTTTCTGCCAAGTCACGACCGCCTGACATTAGGTATTTAGTGGATCCATAAATACATTAAGAGTCATTGAATTAGTGATTTCCCTGTTCGATATGGAATCAAGAAACCCTTTACACCTGTGTTTCTTAATGAGGCATGTGGTAAGATAAATCCAGTATATAAAATTCAAATAGAATTTATAATCTTTAAATTGTTTTATTTTATATATCATGAATTTTAAAAATGAAGTAAGGAAAATTATAATGTTTCTAGCTCGAACTGACTAGGGTTCCAACTTTGAACCCAACACGCGCCTCCCTCTCTCTTGTTGTTGCGGCCATGGAGGATGAGGAAAAGGGGCCTTCGGCCCCCTCCTACAGTTCTGTCACTACCAAGGAGCACAACTTCAACCATTCCAAACGACCGACATTTGAACTCCTGGATGGCATGCAACAGATCATTTGGGAGGAATAAATGCCAAAGGAGAAGTCGATGGAAATCAACCTAGAAGCCAACCACTCAAAAACTACTCGTACTTGGGAACCAGGCAAATGTATACCGCAAGCCCCGATCGCTCACTCCAAAATATATCATCTCTCCGAGAATCGAAGATCAGAAACAATATATGGGGGACTTTGCCCCAATAGGGAAATTCATGGGGCTATGGCCTTTGGAAAAGGACCTTGCCAAATGAATTCAGCATTGGTGGAAGCCCAAGGGCCAATATGACCTCCAACTTGGATCAAAGGGCTTCTTTACAATCATATTGCACAACATGGAGGATAGAAACCGAATCTTTGAAGGAGGGTTGTACTTTTACAACTCGCAGGCCTCTTCCTCCACTTCTGCATGGAAATATTCAACCCGAAAAACGAATACTTCACCCATGCCCCAGTTTGGCTGAGATTATATTCGCTCCCACAGGAATTTTGGTTGGAAGAGATTCTCGCAGGAATCAACAACACCATTGGCATCTACGTCAAAGCTTCAGAGGCGACACGACAACGAAGGTACACTGCTTATGCCCACATTTGTGTCTATTTGAATATATCCAAACCTCTCCCCATAACCATTACCCTAGATTACCAAGATGACGAATGGTCCCAAACCCTAGACTATGAGCACATCCCATTTCATTGTGGGAAATGCCACGAGCATGGTCATCTCTTCCGCGAATTCCATTTAAATAATCCCACTAAACCCTCTCTGGAAGACCCTGACAAATCCAAGGACTGTCTCACCCAAGTCACGGGTCGACATAGGTATCAAGCCAAAAAAGCACCCCCTCAAGCCCCCCAGGACCCCCAACCAATAATTCCTTCGAAGCCCTTCAAATCCTGTCAGATATCCCCTCCTCCTCAGCTGACCCACTGACAACTCTTGCGACCAGCCAAATCTCATCCATTCCCGATCACCCTGCCCCACTTTCTTCTCAACCACCACCCTCATAGGCCTCCCTTCCTGCTACACTCGAACCGGAAATGGGAGACCCAGATACAAACCTAGAAGGTCAAGAGCTAGCAAGTATTGATATGGTGCATCTAGAGAAATCCTACCATAAGCAGCAGTTGTACACCATGCCAACAAATCAGCTGATCAAAGTACACAAAGTCTTTCCCAACTCTTCAGCAGGAGGATCATCTCAAGCCAGTACAAATCTTGGAATACAAAAAGGCACCTCAAAGGATTAACGCAAGCCCACAAAAGATGAAAAAAAGAGAAGCAGAAAACCAAAACATCAACTCATTCAAGATGTCAGTAATTTTCTTGTCAACTCAGGTAAGATTCATCTAATCTCCGATAGTTTCCCTCCCCTCCAACCCTCACCGTCCTCATGAAGATGCTATCTTGGAATATAAGGGGCCTCAACACAAAAAGCAAACAAGTTTTTCTTAGAGAAAGAATTAAGAAGGAACAGTCGAACATACTTCTTCTGCAGGAAACAAAATGTGCGGGAGAGGAAGCTTCTTCTACCCTTCAAAAATGTTGGAAGCAATCCCATCATGTGGAAACCAATACCAAGGGGGCAGTTGGTGGCATGGCGATGCTTTGGAATCCAACCACAGTTTTGTTGGACGGTTTTTTCACTTCCAAATGGACCATTACAACCTCCTTCGGCCTTATTGGTTCGAACAAACTAAGCTACATTACTAATGTCTACAGACCCACAAGACTAGGAGACAAGGAAGCCTTCCTCCGTCACTTAGAATGGATATCCAACCACATAGGCTCCCAAAGATGGGTCCTAGGGGGAGACTTTAACATGATAACAAGACTGGAGGAAAAAAAGGGGGGCACACGCACATTGGGAAATGACAGTGAGCATTTCAACCGTATCATTGGCCTTCTGAAACTCATAGATGTAGGAACAGACAATGGACCCTTCACATGGTCGAACAGACAATCGGGGGCTCAACATGTTTCCAGCAGACTAGACCATTTCCTCATTTCAGAAGCCATTATGTTGGATGGCCTAGCTTGGAATGCCACAATCATCGATACCCTGGGTTTAGATCACTGGACGATACTAATATCAATTAACAACAGTGGAACCCCAAGCAGAAAGCCTTTCTGCTTTAAAAAATTTTGGTTGACACACCTAGACTTTCAAGCTAACATCAAGATATGGTGGGAAGAAGCGGCCATCCAATCAGGGACCCCTATGTACAAATTCCAACATAGGCTAAAAAACCTCAAACAACATCTGTAATCCCGGAATAAATTCACCTTCGGTGACATCTTCCAAGCCCAAGAAAGTCTCAATAAGAAAATGCAAAGCCTCCAATAGTAGATCAGATCTCAAGGCCTTACATAATCCCTAAAGAAGCAGGAAGCCCTAATAAACAACCAGATCGCAGAAAGACGGGCGCAAGAAGAGATACTTTGGAGACAAAAATCCCGCATTCAATGGTTAAAAGAGGGGGAAAAAACACCAAATTTTTTCACAGATCCATGGTCCAAAGGCGCCAAACCAATCGCATTACTCACCTAGTCTCAGAAAAAGGAACGGAAATTCAACAACATACAGATATAGAAAAGGAACTGCTCTCTTACTACAAAAAATTTCTATCGGAGCCCCCAGTGGATCGTTCGCGGGCTATCGACTCTATCCTCAGGAACATCCACAAGGAGGTCACCAAAGAGAGGAACGAAGCACTCATGAGACCAATCATCCAGGAGGAGGTCGACCAATCTCTTAGGGACACCCTACTGGGAAAATCTCCTGGGTCAGATGGGTTTACTTCTGATTTCTTCTACAACTATTGGATCATCATCCGTGAAGGTGTGTGGGAAATCATCAAGGACTCAAGAAGATCCAGGCAGGTCCTCCAAGCCCTCAATGCGACTTTTCTCACCCTCATACCCAAAGAGAACAATACTACCTCCCCCTCGCACTTCTGGCCATTTCCCCCTGCAACTTCATTTACAAACTCTTAACGAAGATCATTGCAACATGCCTTAACGAAGATCAGGATACGTGGAGGGCAGACAAATTCTGGACAGTGTTATCCTAGCTTATGAAGTAATCCACTTGCTTCACTCGACCAAATCTCAAGGTATGCTCCTAAAACTGGATCTCTCTAAAGATTTTGATAAATTAAGCTGGAGTTACTTAAATTCAACCCTTCTCGCCTTCGGCTTTGATCCCAAGTGGGTCTCCTGGATTTTCAACCTCACCTCTTCTTCCCTATTCTCCATCTTGATCAATGGTGTTCCCTCGAAACCCTTCTCACCCTCCAAAGGAATAAGGCAAGGAGACCCGCTCTCACCCTTCCTCTTCATAATTTTGGTAGAAGGGCTAAGTCGCACCATCAAAATTGCCATCATTGATCACTCCCTCTCTTGTCTCACCCCTCATGGAATTTCTCCTCCCATCTCTCACAGCCAATTCATGGACGACATTCTTCTAATGGGAAATTCCACATCTCGAGAATCCCTTTGCATCAAATCTATCATCAACCTCTTTTGCGAAGCTTCAGTCATGGAGGTGAATCTCTCCAAGTCCCAAGTCTTCTTCTTCAATACACCAATCTAGATCCAAAACCATCTCACGCAATTACTGGGTTTTACTCATAGTGTCCTCCCCTCCGTCTACCTGGGTATCCCCCTTATTGATAACCCACTAAGAAATTTATCTTGGGATTCCCTGTTGTCCAGCTTCCGAAAGAAACTCTCCTTGTGGACCTTCCAATCTCTCAATATGCCTGGTCGCCTTATCCTCCTCAAATCAGTCCTACAGGTCCTTCTTGTTTATGCTTTCTCAGCTTTAGTTGCCCCGAACTTCATCCTCAACACCTTAAGAAATATCCAAAGAAGATTTCTCTGGCAGGGCACTAAATAAGGGCACAAAATGACCTTGGTAAGCTGGCAAAAAGTTCGCAAACCAAAAAACACAGGGGGCCTTGGCCTCAGAGACCCAGCTCTACTCAACAAGGTCCTTAGTGCTAAAATTTGGTGGAGATGGCTAAAGAAACCCCAAGACCTTTGGGCACACCTTTGGAGGAAAAAATACACTCCTACAACCCCGGAAAGGGAGCTCATCAGGTGGAATGGTCAGAGCCCTGGCTTGCTCATCTGGAACGCAGCCAGGAACAATAGGGAACTCATCACATAACACTCTTTATGGGAACTGCAGAGTGGGACTTTAGCTCTCTTTTGGAGTGACTCTTGGCAACAACTCCTAGCCTTGAATACAAATCCAAGGTTGAGTGCTTTCATCCCCTTCACGAAAGAAGTAGGCCTCCTCAAAGTGTCATATTTCTGGAACCCTGAGGTTACAAAGGAAATCTGGCGCACCTGGAAAAACTCGCACGAGGCCCTAAACATCCTCACTGATTTAAATCTACAACCTCTACAGGACCATCTCGATTCCAGGAAAATTTTAAGAAAACAAGGGGATGACATCCTTAGATGGGGACACACCACCACAGGTACCTTCAACATCCAAGAAGCTTACCACTTAAGAGCTAGACATAGATCCTTACCAAGAGAAGAGGTATGGGGCAAGATTTGGGAAGCAAAATCTTGGCCAAAAATCAACAACTTCCTTTGGCTAGTTGCGCACAACAACATTCTCACCTGGGATAACTTAAGGAAAAGGGGTTTCATCGATCCTTCCTGGTGTCATTTATGCAGTTTAGAGGAGGAAACTCAAAACCGTCTCATCAATCTGTGCACTTACAGTTCGTCCATCTGGGATCATAGTGCCAGCTTCATGAGAACCATGGACAAGAGCCGCATAGGTATCCAGGAAACTTTAGTAAGATGGTGAACCTTGATATTTCAATCCCCCATCCTCAACAGAATCTGGTAGCTTTTACCAAGTTTCATTCTTTGGCAAATATGGAAGGAATAGAATAGACGAATCCTCAAATCAGTTACCAGGAATTGGCATGAAGTCTGGAATACAATCCATTCCAATATCAACGAAACAATCTCTATGCATCCTTGGACGAACCAGGACTTAAATTGCCCAATGAATGAGTGTTACGTCCTTAATTCCTGGCAACTCAATCACCACCCCCCTCCCACCAGCTCCTCCACTTTCATTAGTCATAAACCAAGCCCCACTCATTGGGAGGTTCTGCACACAGGATGCCACAAATTAAATTTTGATGGGGCCTCTAAAGGAAATCCAAGACATGCAGGATATAGAGAAATCATCCGCAATAGTAAAGGGGATATCCTCCACATCATCGCTGGAAATATCAGGCACAACACCAACAACGTTGTAGAAATATGGGTACTTCTCTGTGGTCTTCAAGTGGCCAAAGCTCAAGATCTTTTCCCCATCATTGTAGAAGGTGATTCACAATTCATCATAAATCTCCTCTCTCATCTCCTCAATGGGGTGCACCCGGAGAAAATCTCTCCAAGTTGGAGACTTATGAATAGGCTTCTCAGAATCAAATCCATCCTCCAGCCTCATTGGGTTATCCTTCCCTCTCATGTTCGAAGATCGACAAATCAAGTCGTCGATTTGTTAGCAAATTTGGGAGTCGATCTAGAGGAAGGAGATTTCTCATGCTCCCCCACCTCTAATTTCTCCCATCCCACAGTTATTGCCTACAAAAACATATCCAACACCAAGGATCGGCCCCTGGATGGGGAGCTTCCAGGCTCAACTCGAGGATAGACCACGGGGAGGCCACCTAACCAGACATCCAGGACAACAGATCTTAGTTGTTAGATCTAAGCGCGTGGACCAACAGTCAATGGCTCCCAAGGTAAGTGCACGAGACTTAACCTTTTGGAAGAGCACGGGAGAATGGACTCACAAAGTCATGAAGTCTATCGGAATTGTCTATCGTCAAGGTGGACAGGTGGAAGCAGATCCGAAAGTTCGAGGATTCGAACCTCGGAATATTTGCAAGGAGAAGAGTGAAAACTTGCGAAGCCTGAAGTCATGAGGTCATCTGGATCGTTGGATCGCAGAAATTCATGGACCGCTAATCTGGTTCGGAGTTCGGGAGACGAGAGGAAAGAAGGGAGTCATCTTTCAAAGTCCCGAAACGCGAAATCCCACATTGTGAAGTCTCGAAATGAGAAGAGGATATTTGGATTGTTGGATCACGGAGAGTCGTGGGCCAATGATCTAACGTGAGCGGAGTTCAGAGTTCGAGAATCGGGAGAAATGAGGGGAGAAACCTTTCGACATCGCGAAGTGCGAATTCCCAATGCGCTCGGAAGTGGACCCCGGGTCATAGTTGGAGGTCACATCAGTGGAAGTCAAGGGAAGGAGCTAGCATTCGATAGGCTCTTAGTTCGACGTTCCAGAATCGGGAGAGTCAGGAGTGACTCATCGAATTCATTCGAAGCCTGAAGTCCCAAAGAGCCTTTCGGATAGGCGTATGATCACAATTCATGGTCTCGTGAAAGGAAGGGGCTTAGTCAGAAAAGCCAGTGCCCACTGTTCACGAAAGGTTCGCGGGGCCAAGGTTCGGCCTAGTTTTTATCTCTTTCTTGCTTCAGGTTACTGTGTACTTTTGTCTCTCGGCAGCCATGGGAGGTTGGCCTGTGTTTTTTTTCTGTTTAGTCTAGCAATCAACACTTCGCCTTGCATGGCATCGTAGTCTATTTTTGTATGTTTCACTCTTATTTTTTAGACATGTGGCACTGATGGTTTCACATAAGGGCACATCGGCCATGCATGTTTAGAAACTATAGACAGTTGTAACTTCTTTGGCAGGCTTCAATACAAACTCTAACTTACAAAAAAAAAAAATGAAGTAACATCTATTTAGGTAAAAATTCATTCATTTACTAGTCATATAAAATTCAAATAGAATTTATAATCTTTAAATTGTTTTATTTTATATATCATGAATTTTAAAAATGAAGTAACATTTATTTAGGTAAAAATTCATTCGTTTACTAGTCATATAAAATTCAAATAGAATTTATAATCTTTAAATTGTTTTATTTTATATATTATGAATTTTAAAAATGACCTAACATCTATTTAGGTAAAAAATCATTCATTTACTAGTCATATAAAATTCAAATAGAATTTATAATCTTTAAATTGTTTTATTTTATATATCATGAATTTTAAAAATGAAATAACATCTATTTAGGTAAAATTTCATTCATTTACTAGTCAGTCTTATACCTGTTAGCAGCCAGGGTATGGGATTAACACCATTCATAAGTGTAAATATAAGTTTGCTCAATTCCATGATTTTCTCAGAACCGCGAGAGTGGATCGTTCTTTGTGAAATTAAAATTGTATGTTTTGATAATTCACTGGATCCTTCTTAGTAAAATTGTCGGATCCTTCTTAGTAAAATTATTGGATCCTTCTTAGTTATTACATAGGGTTTAGACTTTAAACAAACCATAAGCAGATAGGCTCTAACCAATGATCCAATCAAAAGAGTATTCGCTTTTTGATTGTGGGTGGGTTATCGACATGTTGAACTCTCTCTCTGGACTCTGAACAAACGAAATCTCGAGTCCGGACAATCAAAATCTCTAGCTTGTACATACTCGTACAGAGGTCAAATGAAGAGGTAGGCAGGTAACCTCGGGGAACTTTTCTGTACAGTATTCATGGGTAAGCTATCCCAAGTTCTGAAAATAGGAGTGAGGAGGATTGAGAGCGCGAATTTTTTTTTTGAAATGGTGACGAACCAGGCGACCAGAGATCTGCCGGGTGGTCCATGGCCCGGTTACTACAGTATCATTTAGTCCTTCAGATATCCTCTCTCTATCTCGCGCCTGAGCCCCCGGTCGGAATCCGGTTTACTCTCCTAGATTACATCAGTCTTCTCTTTTAACCCCTCCCGCTTACTGTCATCTGGCTTACCGGAATTAGCGTTATACTTTGTCTATATAGTCTTATGTCTGCTATCGAAGAGTTCTGAGAGAGACCGGTCCTTTTCATCATTGCTTCGAACCGTGCTATACTGATTTTTCTACTGTGTCCTCATCAACCTCCCCTCTTTCCTGCTCTGGTCCTAAAATTGGCTTTTCAGTGGGCCTGCAGCGTTCCCTAGCTCTTTTTTAATGGACTCTCTGACCAAGGCTCTCATGCACCCATCTGACGAACTCATCTGGAAACAGGTGGGTTTATTTGACCAAGTGGAGTCTCTATAAAATAGGTTACCGTCGCTCTCTTCCATTCCCTATACCAATTGTCCAGCTGTGCAAGACACCCTTCCACTGACATCTACCCCTCTCCCGAGATCCTCCCTTCCCGCTTCTGACAGACTCCCTCAAAACTGCTCAAACAGAACTTCCTCTTCTGCTGCTCTCAGTGTCCCTCCTGTCCCCCACCGTGTAGTCTCCAGTAGTCGCAAAGTGTGGAAATCGAACAAGAACAACATAAGGCTGGTCTTGGGCGATGGAGTTGGTCTAGAAGACCTCTGCAAAATGTCTCTTAATGCCCTGGTCGGTCGTATTTCATACAAAAGTATGAGCCCACAACCATTAGAAGACTGGATAAACTCACAGTGGTCTCTGATCTTGGGATACTGTCCTGAAATCTTGTAACTAAAGAAGGGTTGGCTCGGTTTCCTCTGCAGATCTCCAGATGATTTCGCTCGGCTTTTATCCTCTTTTTGGGTCATAGGGGGAAGCAGCCTCATGCTCAAGTGCTGGCGACTGGCCTTCAACCCAGACACAAATTATTTCCAACTCAGACATCTTTGGGTACTGCTGCCGGGTATTCCACTTCACTTCTGGAACAGTGAAGCCATCAGAGCGATTGGTGACTCACTGGGCAAGTTCATTGCTCTCGACCCTCTGTCCCTCACTGTCTCCTCGAGAAAGATGTGCAGGGTATTGGTGGAGATGGATATATCAGCAGGCCTGCCAGAGAATCTTGAGATCGCATGGAGAGGACACAAGATGCTCCAGACACTTGACTACCTCGGCCTATCGTTCCGTTGCAATCTTTGCCGAGAAACTGGTCATCTACGTCGCACTTGCCCCGGTAAGTCCCGGAACAACTCCACTGAAGATGATGACCTGCTTCTCAATCCCCCTGATTACATGGACGTTGAGCCTTCTCTTGAGTCTTTTCACACGCTCCCTAATCCGCCCTCCCCTCCTCCTCCTGGACAGCCAGAGCCTCTGACGACCAAACTTTTCCATCATTGTCCCTCCCTCTTTAACTCCCTTACTGCTGTCGAAAAGATTACTATCAACTGCTCATCTTTTCTTTCCCCCCCCCCTTTCTAATTCCCTCTCTCCAGAAGTTTTGTCGATCCAGCCTTCTCCCCCTGCACAGACTCCTTTCCCTAGCTCCCGATAAGCGATTATTGATACTACTCAACCCCTCATTACCTCTCCCCCCTCACTGCCCCTGACCACCCAATCGTCCAGTCAGCACTACACTCCTTCCCCCTCGCACCCTCTCCCTTCATCCTTATCGGCCTGCAACCACAGTGCACCCCCCCTTATCGCCTCCTCCACAGTTGAGCCTTATGTACTTCCTGGCATAGGCCAGCCTACCGATAGCGAGGATACTCTACTGAATGATCTGGTTTCCTTGACCCCTCCTTCCTTTATAGTGGACTCTGCTACTCGGTTACCAACCTACCGTGGAAATGAACTCATCACACTTTCTTCGGCTGCTGGCTCCTCATCTACCTTACTTAATGAAAAAGACCAAAAATCCTTTTCTTGGTCACGAGGTCTGGGCGCTGAGCTCTCTCGCCTTCAAACTCGGAGTTCCAGGAAGAAGAAGGGGATACTTACTTCTCAACAAGCTACCCCGACCGAACCTGCACTTGATGGAAAGGCCCTTAGAGCATTGAAGGCCATCGCTCGTAACAAATAATGATTGTGCTCTCTTTAAACATACGAGGAATAGGAGGCATCCTCAAATCTGCATCCTTCAGGAATCTACTCGATCACACCTCTCCGGACGTCATTTTTCTTCAGGAGACCCTCTCGTCTGAGAAAAAATCCAGAGCTTTCTTGCACTCCTTCCGTTCTTCTTGGGTCTCTGTGGCTGTTAGCGCTTTGGGCAAATCGGGTGGCCTGCTAGTAGCATGGGACCCAAGTATTTTTTACTTGACTCCCTACCTGACTTGCGGTGGCTTATTGCTAGTGGGTCGCTGCCTAGCTACCAACCAAGACCTGGCGTTTTTAAATGTATATGGCCCCTGTCAGGATAAACTACTTTTCTGGACTCAGCTTGTTAATAGTGGAATTCTGTCCATACCCAACCTCATCCTGGGAGGTGACTTAAACATCACTCTCTCGGCCGACGAACACTGGGGTGGACTCTCCTTGCCTGGACCTAGCTCATCTTTTTTCCGAGACCTTTTCCTTACCAATAACCTCATAGATATCTTGCCTTCCAGACTTATCCCCACCTGGCGTAACGGGAGATCGGGGAATGAAGCTATTGCTAGAAGACTTGATCGATTTTTAATATCAGATAGTTACATGTCCTCCACAGCCGCCCCTTCCTCCTGGGTGGCGCTTCCTTTTTTTTCTGACCATGCGCCCATTATACTAAAGCTGAATTTTCTCATCCAACATAAATCTTACCCTTACAAATTCAACCACCACTGGTTATCTTCTGCTGATTATAGCGATCTTGTGCACTCTGTCTGGACTGACCCGTCATTCCAAAGTGAAATAAATCCCCAACTGAGAATTGTATGGAAGCTAAAGGTTCTTAAAACGCAGTCTAAATCCTGGAGCAAACGTAAAAGGGATTCAGAGGCGGCTCTACTTTTCAACTTAGAGTCTGAGATCAACAACTTCATTTTACTCTCCTCCATGGTCGTTCTGTCACTTGAGGACTCTGATACTTTAAGGCGGCTTGAGAAGAACAGAGCACATATTCTGCATGATGAGGAATTGAAATGGAGGCTCCGAAGCCGAGCGACCTGGCTCAAGTCGGGGGACTCCAATACGAAATATTTCCATAGCTTAGCTAATCACAACAGGAACAAAAAACTGATATGGTCAATCCAGAATGATAGCAGTGAGACTCTCCGGGAACAAGGCGCAATCAAAGTGGAGGCTGTATCTTTTTTTGGTAACCTTTACAAAGCTAACAAAAGTCATTATTATCCTGAAAAAGTTGCCACTGCTAGACTCTTCCCGAATTTGGTATCGGCTACTGAAGCGTTCGATCTCTACAAGCCTGTTACACTGCCGAAGATCAAAGATATTTTAACCCATTTCAAAAAAGAGCGTAGTCCAGGGCCTGACGGCTGGACTACAGAATTCTTCTCTTTCTTCTTCGATCTTGTGGGGCCGGATCTCCTTCAGATGGTGGAGGATACCCACATCAAAGGTAAGGTTCAAAATTGTCTTAACTCCACCTTCTTGGTATTGATCCTGAAGGAAAATCAACCTGACTCCTTCACTGACTTCAAACCTATATCCCTGTGCAACCTTATTTACAAGATTGTTTCTAAATTTATTTCAAACCGGATGAAGTTGATCCTGGAAAGGAGTCTTTCGGTTGAGCAGCATGGTTTTCTGAAAGGGAGAAGAATACAAGATGCCATCAGGGCTGCTCACGAGAGCATCCACTCCATAAAACAGAAAAATCTGAAGGCTCTGATTTTAAAAATTGACCTCAAAAAGGCTTTTGACAGCATCGACTGGACCTTCCTGAGACTTATCCTACACTCGGTGGGTTTCGGAATCAAGTTCACGGACTGGATTATGTCTTGCGTCACTAGTGCTAGCTTTGTGGTGCTGATTAATGGGGAGGCAACAAACTTCTTCAAAAGCGAACGTGGGCTCCGGCAGGGATGCCCTCTCTCTCTGTACCTCTTCATTCTTCTCATGGACAGCCTGAGTCTTCTCCTTGCAAATTACATCTCAGATCATCGCATAACAGGTATAAAGGTTTCAAGGCTTATCAAGATGGTACATCTCATGTTTGTGGATGACATTCTCATAATGTCTAAAGCTGATCTTCCGGAGTGGCTGGCGATATTGGAGGTACTCAAACTTTTCAGCTTAGTCTCAGGGTTGTCCATTAACCCCTTTAAATCCAATATACACTACTGGGGTTTATCCGAAGCCGAGCTCTTGCCACTCAAAAACTCCATCCCTTTTACATTCATTGATTTAAAGGAAGGCTTCATTTACCTGGGGTTCAGGCTGAAACCGGGAGTCTCTTCCTCTGCTGATTGGTACTGGTTAGTCGTTATTTTTTAGAGGAGAATTGGATTCTGGTGCAATAAGTGGTTGTCCCTGGGGGGACGTCTCATTCTAGTCAAATCGGTTCTTGAAGGCCTTGTTGTATACTGGATGACCCTCTCCTGAATCCCAAACAAAATCATCATACTGCTCCGTAGACTCTCCTTTAATTTTCTGTGGAACGACCTCGCCGGAAAATGTCGGTTTCACCTATGTAGCTGGCAGTCATTGGTTAGGCCCCGAAAGGCAGGGGGTTGGGGGCTCAAAAATCTCTCCATCTTCAACTCAACGCTCCTAGCTTGCTCCTTCTGGAGAGCTGTCACACATGACAATATCTGGCATCGTGTCATTATGGACAAGTATCTCGGTGCCCTACCTCTTCTCTCTTGGCTTCGCATGACTACTCATGAACCGGGTCGGGCTTCACCCTTCTGGAGGGGTCTGCTCTTAGCCTCGCCAGTTATTCTTCATTGGCTTCGGTGGAAGCCTGGATCGGGTACCGAGATTTCCCTCGGTAGGGATAAGATCCTCGGATTGGAAAATCTATCGATCTTATCGCCCCAGCTCTGTTTTTTTCTTTCTTCTCAAAACTTTGAATTCCTGGCTCAGATGAGAGTGGCTTCGTGCGCCCCTCATCTCTCTGACCATTGGATGCATAGAAGCTCGCTCCAGCTTCAAGGTCCCTTGGCATCGGAGTGGGATGCATTTACCACAGCACTAAAATCGGCGGGTATCTCTCTCCGAAATTCACGTGACACTCTCCTGTGGGCTGGAGGTGATGGCTCGGGCTTACTTACAGTTAAAAACGCCTATGCAGCCCTACTCCAGATACAGCCCATCGTTGTTGATTCTTCGTGGCATCACCAGATCTGGAAATGGCATATTCCTCTCAAGCTCCAACTTTTCTTATGGCTTTGTGTGAAGGACAGGGTGCTCACGTGGGAGGTTCTTCGTAGGCGCGGATGGCAGGGTCCTGGAATATGTCACCTTTGCCGTCAAGCCATTGAATATATCCACCATCTCATGATTCACTGTAATTTTACTTCCCATTTATGGAACCTCTTATCCCTGCATTACTCACTTCCACTAGCCTGGAATGGCATCACCATATCTGATTGCCTCACTTCTTGGATATCAGACAGATTGGCTCCTCATCCATTGGTTGCTTACGTTTGTTGGCAGATATGGATTGAGTTGAACCATGCAATTTTTGAGGGTCGGCCCCCCTTCTGTCAAGCGGTCCTCCACAGGGTTATTTCCTCTTTCAATTAGCAACCGACCACAGTAAAGAACATCCTTTATAAAGCCTGTGATTACTCACTGCCGACTGGAGGTACTCTAGTCTGTTTTTATGGCGCAGCCTTACCAAACGGTGTTTGTTGCAGGCCTGGTGGCACATTCAAGTTCCAATCGTCCCGAATCACAAAATGGTTTTTAAACTGTGGTGTTGGCTCTAATACCAAAGATGAGCTTTTGGGCCTGTGGGCATCTCTCTTCCTTGCCTCCTGTTGGCCATTAAATCATCTACTGGTTCTAGGAGACTCTAGAGTCGTAATAGATTGGATCAACCATAAACACAAGCTACATTCTGTGCACATTGAGGGATGGAAACAACAAACTTTAGAGCTGGCCAAGTATTTCTCCGACATACAATTCCATCATTTCCACAGATACCATAACACTGAGGCGGATGCTTTATCCAAAAGGGCACTAAATGAGGTGGTTGGACGTCTATTGGTTTATCACTGTGACAAGGGCATTGAGAGCCCTGTCACCACTATCAATCTTTTTGAATCATAGCAGTGCCCTTCACAGTTCTCATTAGGTGTTCTTTCAAATGTCTGTTATATTTTTACTTACAAGCTCTCTCCCCTCGCTTGAGTGGGCATTGACTCGACTACTATTCCAGTATTGCTGCCACACAGGTTATATATGTTAACAGTCTGCCTCTAGACCAGCACTGTCATGTATTATCAACAGCAGGTTACAAGCTCTGTAAAAGCATTTATTCTTCTAGTATTGCTGCCGCACCGGTTATTATTGTAACAGTCTGCTTTTAGACCAGCACTGTCTTGTTATCTATCACCAGCAGGTTACAAGCATTGTAAAGGAATTTATACATTATATAAATTTGAGAAAATTTTCTTCTTGGAAAAAAATGACTCGATTGAAAAGAAATTGGGCTATAGGTACAACTAAAGATTCAATCAAAGGGAAATTGGTCTGTAGGTAGTCTGTCCATGTAACTACAACTAGATATTCAGGGAAATTGGGTTGTAGGTAGTGTGTACACATTGTGTAGAGGTGAGAGACACGCTAACCGATGATAAATGGTTAACATAGAGCTAGAACAAAAGATTATTGCCTACAAGTCACCAATGAGAACGTCTTGGTTATAAGCATTGAAGGAGGCTGGAAATTAAAGAATACAAAGCCAACAAGTTAATAATATTGTTGTAACTGATTAATTTAAGGTGAAATGCATGCAATTAATTGTTAT
>ML817134.1:85764-98755 GCA_009831015.1 Picea engelmannii | reverse complement strand
GATCATTTAATAAATTTCATAACTCAACTTTCATCTTTCTCCCGACAAAGTTCATGACTTGGCCTCCGATGCAAATCGAAGGAGTTCCCATAAACTCCTCCAATGTGCATTAGAGGAGTTAGTATCAACTCCTCCAAATAGGTTGGAGGAGTTAGTACTAACTCCTCCAAATAGGTCGGAGGAGTTAGTATTAACTCCTTTGATACATAAAAAGATGGATTTTTTTTAAATGGTCATCATGTTTGACTCGGGTGTCCGTTTTACACGTTTGTTATACTATTGAAAAACTATTTCTGTGATCTACAAATTTATAGTTATAGGTTTTGAGAAATTCCTAACTTATTCCCTTCAGTTTTCAAGATGAATATATGGTACCTTGTTGGCAGCCCCAGAGAAAACAACGCGTCAATTATGAGCAGAAGAACTAGGAATTGAATCTAGGAAAGTTTACTTGATATTTCAATCAATTAATGCCTAAGTTATTTGCATTCAAATGATTATTATTGATAGTTTATTTGGAGTTACTCTCATCTATTGTATGTTGAATGTTGTCAGGTACCAAGTGAAGGAGGATCATGCACAACATTCTCACAATGAAATATACAACTAAAGACGATGAAGGAAGAATAACCAAAGATGTAGTAGTGATAGAGGAAAAACAAAGAAAACATCAGGAAAATGTATGAAGAAGGGATATATAAACTCCATGACGATCTATTGTCAAACTCAGGACGACGAAGATGCCCACGTACCCAAAGCCAATCTTCATGATGTGTAAGACACAGATGTTCGAAATCCATGACGACTCACTAGCGTTAGGAGACAAATTCAAAATGTAATTGTTGTCCTTGTTGGTCATCATCATAAAGAAGATGAGGAAAAACACTAGAAGATGAAAGGTCACCGAGGGAGATGAAAGGCCAAAGGTCTTATTGAACCTCAATAAATACTAGAATAGAACCCAAAGAAAGAGATTTTGGCTCTTCAACATTGTACACCTTTGAACTACTTCGGGAATACAGTTTCAACTAAAATTGGAGAGTTGTCCTAAGAGTTTTCATGTACTATTGCTGAAACTATTAATACGGAGAAGCCCTCTGGACCAACTTTTGTCTGAGAGAAAGACTGGCACATGTTGTTGCTTTGCTGTGAACTATTTCAAATAGAATGTTTGTTGTTCACATGGGTTGTAAGAGCATGTTTGTTTATGTACTATTATGATGCAATATATGTCTTCTTGCAGTTTTGCCATTCTTTTTTATATTACATGTCTTGAGCGAATGAGTTGCTAATGTATGTGATATAATGACTTTGACTATTTTGGTTATATATTCATATGTATGTGTCATCTGAATTTATTTCTTTATTTCAGCTATCTGGGTGAAGCTATTGGTAGAGTCAGTTTCATGCCACAATTCATTCACTTATGTTAATTCACTCCTAGCTATTATATGGTAGAATATAAGTAGATTAGACCTGCACTTACACAGTCTTCATCTACATCTTCTATTTTCATAACCACCCATCACTCACCCTCATCTATGGACCAAGAAACAATCACTAGACCCAACCAACAATGGTTGTCGGGCCAGAATTTGGATGGTTTCCCTATTCCAAACGGTGAGAGGTCTAATTGGGACTTCTTTCTGGGGAGAACCCCTTACTGTTGTTGGGTGAATTTGGACTCGTCAACAGAATTGGCACTAGAAGGAGGGCCGAATGGAAATCCTGCCCATGAAGAGTAGTTTCATTTAACTTTTAACCATCCCATGGCTCCTCTCCGTACCTCTGTATGGGACGACCCTTTAAGTCTTCCAAGACGTACTAAGGGAATTCCAGTTAAGACAATCAATCTCTTGTCAAACCCAAAATTCGATGTTGAAGGGCATGTCTTTGCATTCACTCATCTCAAAAGATTTTACATCGCTCGATGAAATCTTAAGATTGTACAATATAATGAAACATGACGACTATTCATCCTCACATTCTAAGGGAGAATTAAATCCTAGTTTAGGACATTGCCAACAAAATCAATCCATAGTTGGAAAGAATTCATGGAAATGTTTATTGTTGCTCATGAAAATTATGTTTATGACGAACTCATTGATGAAATGGAAGAAATCTGTAAGATAAGGAATGAATCTGAAAATGATTTCTTTGGAAGAGTCATGCATATTTACTATATATTTCCTGAAAGTTATGAACCCTCAGGCCAAGAAATATTCAATTTTTTTTCATATCTCATCTCTATTTATGAAGAATGCGATTTGAACGATCAAGTCATCTCTTATTCACAAAATTCAGATCCGACCACAAATGATATAAGGGGGCATAATATTCAACCAACACTCTGACACAACTATAGCAGAATCTTTATCAATAATCCTAGACCCCATAGCCACAGAGTGTGAACCGTTTAATGATCCCCCATCCAAAAATCATGATCATATTCTAGTCCGTGATGAACCTCTCATTTAAAAAATCCCTTCATCTTCAAAATATGAATATCTTCATGCACGATATACAAATTTGTTCGATAATAATCATCCACATGAGCTTCCATCTTCCTATCATATAATACACTCTTCACATTACTCCTTTAGTGATGAAACATTGAATGATATACCAGATCAATAAGAGTGTCCAACCTTGATCGATCAGGCACTCATCCTTAACAATACTTCATCCAGAATGCATCCCTTTGAAAGTCCTTTGCAATTCGAATTTCTGGAACATGGTGAATCATAATGCGATTTTTGATGTCCCTATTTTTTGATGATTACTTTCCTTTTCTGGAATTGAATGAAATAATCGACGTGTCACTCATTGATCCTACACAATCTGAGATTTTTGACCTTGATGAACATATGCTAATATCTTAAAATCTAAAGTATGTAGAGCACCCTGAGTTTGTTCATCCATACGAACAAATCACAACAAATGAACAACCCATCACCATGCAAAATAAAAGAAACATTGAGTTTATTCAAGAACCTTGATCATCTCAATCTACTCTAGAATTGCATGTTACTCCTTAGGAGAAGATACATCACTTACGCATGTATTCAATCCTATCTCTCCAACACTCTTCATGTGATTTCATCGATTTTATAAGAGAATATCTGGAGTCAAATTTCGCTCAATGTTTCCATTAAATAATCAGATATCATTTCTCCCCTTAGCATGCAGAGTATGTGAAATTTGGACCTAGGGAGATCTACATCGAAAATGAGACACTCTGATTTCAACTGATGATTGTGTCAAGTACTCATTGTCTTACTTCTTCCCCTAGGATGATCAATACCACCCACTCCGAGACTCCCTTACAAAGTATGTTTCATGTAAATTTCATTCACAAGATTGATCAGGTATGTCTCTCATTGTTGATTCCCTTCCAGCAGCCATGTAGTGATCATTGTAATTTTTTTGACATGATTGAATCTTGGTTGGAATAATATTACATGTCTGCATGTATCACAAATCATAACAATGCCAAATTAAATTTGTTGAGTGGAGACTCACATGAATAAATTCTTCCAATATTGCGTCCCTCACTACTGCATTCTCTCCAATTGGCCTTCAACCAATATGTGATTCCAGGTTTGGAGTTGCTCTATTGGATTCACTGTCACTACACTTACACATAGCCTTCTTTTGGCCAGTATAGGTTAGTTTAGGAATAGGATTAGCATAATGCTTTTTGCTTACTTTATGCTTTCATAACTTACATGTTGATGTCTTTTCCGGTTTTAGAGTAGATTATTTTTTGTTTTGATCACTTCAATAAAAATCACTTGCTACGATTAGTATAGTTTATAGTGCAAGTCACTTTCCATCACATATATATATATTTTTTCATTTAATTCTTTTTCATTTTCTTCTAACTAAAATATTGGCTTAATCTTGGTTTTCCTCCATCTTCATGAGGAAACCATGTGCAGGAATTCTCCAAGGGGTTCAATTAAAAAATTCACTTGTCTCAGAAACATTTACCCAGACATTGATAGTTGGGTAGTCGGTTATCCCAAAATATTGAAGAATATCTTTTGGGGAATTCTTTACAGTTTGGCCAATATTGAGATTGGATTTAAGAAATTACATCGGTTATTCAAAGTCTTTCTAAGGATTATGCCTATTAAACAAAATCATTGAAGTGATTGTGACTCCTTGATAGGAGACGTGCTTATCCTCGAGGAACATGTCATTAAGTGTTAGTTTCTCTCTGATAATTCAATCATAATGATATTTGATCTCATGGATACTGATCAAGCAAAGGTTTCTCAAGAACACTTTTTCTAGGGCATAATGGGTGATCGTTAATGCTATAGTTATTTATTTTGTTGGGTATGTGTTATATTCTTTGCACGACTAGAGATAGTATTTGCTATGTTTCATTTTTTTCCTCGTTTTTCATGTTGCCTCGATTTTCGTGTCCATTGTTGGGTGGTTTTTTGACACACGATTTTTAATGATGGTTTTCTATTTTCAGTTAAGGAATTAGGGTTGTTGACTAATCCAGGTCATTGGGTTAGGTTTTTGGATGCCACTGGCTCCTATATGTTGGTTTCCTTGGTTTGGGTTTCTAGGGGAAAAATCTCTGTATAATGTGCGTATTTCCCATTGCATCTTTTATGTTCTTTTATTGAAAATATGTTTGCAGTAAAATATTGTACAAGGTTAAAATCTACATTTGGTATTAAAGCGATTATTGGCTTTACAGGGACACCTTTGTGGTCAAGGGTTTGTCTTGGGACCGTGATAAGCCTTGTTACCATGGGAGATATGTGGTATTGGTTTTTTAGGTGAAAAGAAATGGCGAGCAATTTGAAAATGGAGATCAAGAAGTTTAATGGGAAACGTTTTGAGATGTGAAAGCTCAATATGCAAGATCTGTTGGTGGACAAAGATTAGTGGATCATGGTGTATCCAGGTACTGCACCTACAGGAACTTCAATAGATGACTAGAAAAAGTTGGATCGGAAGGTGAAGAGCATAATCCAACTGTGTCCCTTAGATTCAGTATTACAAAATGTGTCAGAGGAAGCTACAACCAAAGATTTATGGGATAGGTTGGGGAAGTTGCATCATTCTAAGTCCCTAGTAAACAAACTATTCCTGAGAAAGAAGTTGTATAACCTAATGATGATAGATGGAGACTGAGTGGTAGAGAATTTGAATGCATTCAACACTGTGGTAAGTTAGTTGGTATCTATTGAGATTAAAATTTCAGATGAAGATAAGTGTATCAGTTTACTGTGCTCTTTACCAGACTCGTGGGATGGTCTGGTTGTGGCCATAGGTAGTAATACAAATTCCTTGAAGTTTTATGAAGTGGTATCATCCTTGTTGTCAGAGGAGATGAGACAAAAGAACATGGAAGGACAGAGCACAAATGCATTATTTTCAAGAGGACGCTCCAAGGAAATAAATAGATCTAAGTCCTCAAGTGGGAGATCTAAGTCTAAGGGAATATCTAAGTCTCCCGAAAAGTTTGTAAAGGTATTCTGGAGATGTGGAAAAGAAGGGCACTACAAGAAGCAGTGTAGATCCAAAGTTGAGAAAAATAAGGGATCTGAAGAATCTCCTTATACATAAGAAAATAACTCCAAGGAAGAAGGAGGGGATGTGTACTTGGATTCTTCAAGCACATATGCAGATCATAAGGCATGGTTGACTCAAGTGAATCCTTTCATATGACTGCCCACATGGAGTGGTTCTATGAATATGAAAGGTATGATGGAGGTAATTTTTTCCTAGGTGATGAATCGACAACTAGTATCATAGGTCGAGGACAAGTCAAGTTGAGGCTCATATATGGAAGGATTGAAACACTACTCGGTGTTTTTCACATCCTAGGATTGGCCATAAATTTGATTTCTGTGAGGAAAATGGACGATGCATGGGTAAAATAAATATTTGAAAAGGAAACCTATAGGATGGTTCAAGGAGCAATGGTGTGGTTGAAGGGAGTTCGGTTTGGAACTCTATATAAGATGCAAGGAAACATTATTAGTGATAGGTGTAATAGTTCCATTGTTACTGATATTGGAGTTGAAGAAGAAAGAACTCTTACAGTCTCTGGAGAAAAAGTTATGTTGCAGCATCAAACACTGGGGCATATAGGAGAGAAGGGTCTTCGAATACTACACAGTAAAGGTATGGTTGAAGGTATGTCTAACTACTCTCTATATTTTTATTTCTGTGAAAATTGTGTATATGGGAAGCAAAATTGAGTAAGATTCCCCTCTGGTGCAACGAGGGTAGAAGGAATTTTACAGTTAGTTCATAGTGATGTGTTTGGACCTGTGTCGGTTCCATCATTGGGAAAATATGTGTAATATGTCTCACTTATAGATGACTTCTCGAGGAATACTTGGATATATTTTCTCAGGAAAAAATATTAAGTCTTTGACATGTTTAAAGAGTTTAAGGCTCTTGTTGAGAATCAAATAGAGAAAATATTTCAGGTGTTGAGGACAGATAATGGCGAAAATGAATTTGAAGAATTATGTAAGAAGTGAGATATAGCAAGGCATAAGACTACTCCATATACACCTCAGTAGAATGGAGTTACAAAAAGGATGAACATGACGCCGATGGAAAGAGCAAGGTGCATGCTTAGTAGTGTTGGGTTAGGGAAAGAATTCTGGGTAGAGGCAGTGGGTATTGCATGTTACCTGGTCAACAGATCACCCTCATCAATGTTGGATGACAAGAATCCACAAGAGGTATGGACTGGTAAGAAACCTTCTTTCACACATCTCAAGGTATTTGGCTATGAGGCCTATGTTCATGTTGCAAAGGAAAACAAGAGTAAGCTAGATAAGAAGGCTGAAAAGTGTATCTTTACTGGGTATAAATATGGTCTCAAGGGTTATAAGATTTGGAACTCTGAAACTAAGAAGGTTGTGTATAGCTGAGATGTGGTATTTAGAGAAATCAAGGATGTTTTTAAACATGAAGTACTACTAAGTAAGGAAGAAACAAATAAAATAGAGTTTGATTTAAAGGATGATGAATCAGACTCTACAGAAGAACATGAATCAGAAGAAGAAGATCCTCATACTCCAGTATTAAGGAGATCGGTTCGAGAAAGAAGGCTACTGGAAAGGTATACTCCATCTGATTTATGTTCAAATTTTTCTTTGTCTATTACTGATGATGATCCTAGAACTATCAGGGAGGCAGATGATTAAGAGGATGGAAAACTATGGAAAAAGGCCATGGATGAATAAATGATAGCCTTGGATAACAATGAGTCTTGGGATCTAGTGGAGTTGTCATCTGGAAGAAATCCCATTGGCAGTAAATGTGTATTTAAAAATAAGCTGAATGTAGAAGGCAAAGTGGAGTAGTACAAAGCTCGGTTAGTAGAAAAGGCTTATTCCGAGGTTGGGGGAATTGATTTTGGTGATATTTTTTCTCCTGTTGCCAAGTTAACTTCTATAAGATTTCTATTATCTGTTGATGTTGAATTTTATTTTGAACTAGAATATATGGATGTGACGACAACATTCCTACATGGGGATGTGGAAGAAGAAATCTATATGAAGCAACCAGAAGGATTTTCTATGAAGGGAAAGAAGGAGCTAGTATCCAAGATGAAAAAAGTCCCTAAATGGTTTAAAACAAGCACCAAGGATGTGCTATGAAAAGAATTCACCTAGATTTTTCCCTATATAATTGCATTGGAATCCATGGCCTCTCTACCAAAAATATTGTTTATATTCTTCACTTTTTTGTGCATGAGGATGATGTGATATATTGGGGCTAGATTATTTCAAATAAAATTTCATTTCAACTGGGTGGCCTGAAAATAACCAAAACATTCTACATGAATCCTTATTTGGTATTTTCCATAACCTACTACCACATCTTCGAATAATTTTCGAGGGAAAAGAGTGTTCATTTCAAGGTGGAAGTAGTCTCTTTTTGGTATCCATCCTTGTGGAGACATAAGGCTCAATATAATTTCTACCTGATCCATAATAGTTTTATTTTTTATTTCAAAAAATTAATCTTTGGTCCTAACACATTGACATTATCACTTGAGGATGAAAGGAATTTTTGAAACTACAGAGGATTTTAGTGTTCTAAGATTATTCCTTTTCCAAGGGAAAGCTTATTTCTCCCCTTTTATGTATCTAATAGACACTTTTTTATTGAACTATGCAAACAATACAAGTACTAGGCACACTTATTTAATGAAAAAAGAAATAATAAGTTCATTCCATTGCATTGGAGTGTTGGAGAAAATGTTGTAAAGAATATTTCTCATTTGGATGAACTTATAGGACAATTTTACCAACTTATCCTGAAGGAAGCTAAAGGCATCGAAGTTTTCAACCCTAATGACCTATTTTCTGATGGCGATGATGATTAATGTCCACTAAGACCGAATTGGTCTATCCGACCTTAAGAGGGTAAGTGATTACTTGCGATTCTTTATAATTTTGTTTATGTGCTCGAAAAGCATCAAGAGAAGATTTCCAAGATCACTATACTTTTGTTGAGTTAAGAGGTTAGGAAGGTTGGTAGTGTGACAAATATTTTTAAAATGAGATCTAATATGGGTATAGGTTGGACAATCTAAGAGAAAGTGATTTTCATATTCGACCTTCTTAGTGTCACAAATGTGACACACTCTTTCATCCCATGGCGTTTTAGGAATTGACCAACACCCAGTTTCACTATGGAGCTCGTGAGAATTTGTTCTTATCTTAGTAATTCTTATTTTTTTCTTTACACACATGTCATTTGTGGGTTACTCTTCTTATTTCTGTAATTCAGAACAATTTAAGGAAGGTGGAGGAGACAATCAAAATTTCCCTGATACCTTAGTTGATGAAACCTTGAAAGGTATCGAAGAGTTATCTAGCATTAATGAGTGTTACATAAAAAAGGGCATGGAAATAACAAACAAAAGCACCAATTCTCTAGTGTTTAACAAAGAAGTACTCCTACTAAAACAAAACCTAGAAGTAGAAATTTGGAAACAAGAAAAACACATATGGAGAAAAATATGGAAAAATCCCATATTGTGAAAAATTCTACTAAAAGAAAGAGAGACACCCAGAAAACAAGACTGGAAATACTTGAAATTGAAGAAATTCCCCAAGATATGGATGTAGAGGAAGAGTTAGAAGAGACCAATTGGTTAGAACAATGACTATTGGAAACTCAAGAAATTGTTGAGGCTATGGTTACCCAAGAACCAGATATCTTTGAAGAATAATCTATCACACTTCATCACATGACCTACAATAAAAATTCCAAGAAATTGTTAATAGAGAAGGTTAACATGAAAAATAAGAAATTGTGTGAAAAATGGAAATAAAAAATTGATTTTCCTAAAAAATTGTACAGTTTCATGAGGCAACAGGGGAAGCATTAAAATAATATGTTTTTAATATCGAGAAATAAAATTTAATTATAAAAGAAAAAATAAAGGAATTAGAGAGAGATCTAATTGCAAAACCATTTTTCTGAGACTTTAACTGCAATTCTACCAACACTTACCCTTGAAGACATCGCGTAAAGCAACAATAATTCAAAATTTTCCTCTAGTTTTCTGTTGGTTATGAGAGAATACATTGGATATGGAATTCAAAAGAGAATAGATATAATCCATAAAATATGAGAACTAGGACAAAGTTCAACCATTTTTTCAACAAGAATTATGAATTTTAGAGAATATCTCCAAAAGGATCTAGAGAATAATGAAGGATTTTACAAGGAGGTTGTGGGAACATTTGTGGAAAAAGTTTGAAGTTTATGTGACACCCACAAAAGAGGAAAAAACCTTCCCTCTAGTATTTGAATGAAGCAGATCAAAACTTGTTGGCTAAAAATGATTAAAAGTTTAAGAGAAATATTGTGTAAGTTAGATGTTGTGAAAATCAAAAGAAGGGACCTTTTTCTAAAACTTGTTGATACTACAAAAGAATTAGACAACCCTAATGTATTAATGGATACCATACTTATGTCTAAAGAGAAACTATTGGAACACATTGAAGTATTAAAGGCTGCATGGGTGAGTGAATTTACTGACTCAATTGAATTCTCCAAAGATGAGGTTGAAAGGTGGCTGGTCCAATAAATTAATAAGAATGATGATATCAAGGACATGTTGCACCAAATAAGTATTGACTTAAGAGAAATGAAGAATGAACTATTTGAGATAAAATCCAAGCATGAAATAACGGTTTCTCCGATGATGGAGTACATAGAAGAATGGTTAAGAAAATATTTGGTTAAGATCACCAAGATAGATCAACATGAAGTGGTTGCAATGGTTATGCCACCTCTAGCATAGAAAAAACCATATACAAAAGAAGTCTCAACAAACAGGTAAAGGGTTTAAATATTTCCATCATAGTAAGTCAAGCAACAACCTTATTCTTTCCCTTGTCATATTTCTTCTTCAGTCATTTATTATTTTGTGTTTTCTTCTCCCAATAACCTATGAAACCTAAGGCTGATCTTAGATTATTGATATTTTGTCTTATAGGTCTCTCTTTCATTTTTAAACCAAGACAAAAATGTAATCTATTTTATTTTTAACCCAAGACAATACTCCTTATTTATTTAGAGACATCTATTATTTTTTGAGGTTCCCATATAACTAGTTTGGGACATAACATTAATGATTTCTCAAGACTTTGAATTTAAGAATGAGATTTCATATGTGTGTCTATTAGAATCTTTATTGCGTTTAATGAAATGATCATTTAGAGTTATCTTCTATATTTATTCTATACTTTCCTTTCCCTTTTACTAAATATTGTGTTCTACTTTGATGATTTTTGTGATGGAAATGTCATCTTATTTTACTGCGTACTCTTTTGTTTTATAATCTTGTAACATATTGTAAATATTTTCTTGATATAAGATGCATAGTCATTTCTCAAGTATTCTTTACAGGTGAATATTCATTTCAAGAATAATCTTGGTCTTTTCTTAGACATTTTTATGTTCTTCTATGTTATTAAAAAATAGAGGAGTACCACCTCTTAAAAAAAGGGGGGGAATTTATCCTCATTAGGTTGACTTAAATACCGTAAGATAGTATTTTCGATCAACAAATACCAAAATATTTAATATTCCATACATCCATAGTGACTGCACCTGTAGGCTACCCACCCACACTACCTTTTTCATTGCATCCATCCAAAATGGATGCATCCATATGCCACTCACTCCCACCACCTTTTCCATCTCATCCATCCACAGTGGATGTACCCATACGCCACCCACCCCCACCAAATTTTCGATCTAATGCATCTATTGAGGTTTCCATTGTAGACATTGCCTCATAGTAGGATGTAAAACCGAGCACTCCACCTGCTAATGACTCTCCACTTTTTCCCGAGTTATTCACAGTGAGATAATTTGTTGATGAATTTTTATGTATCATGAATATAATTATTTTTTATGCATTTTTTTTTTAAATTTCATGCTTTGATACTTGTAGCTATTAGAGGGTGGCATCGCTGAGAAATTAGGGTCATGGAGGAGGGTAGCACCCATACTATTTTCAGCATGATATGTGGTGATTTGTATTTTTTTTTTGTTTGTTAATTTGTGCGGGACATGTTGGCTACGCGATTAACTTGTGGCTTGAGAAACCGCGACACAGGGGCATCTAAGCCGTCAAAATCACCCGGGGATCGCACCCGGCCTGAGCCACACCAACCCTTAACATGGTTGTATTTTTTGTCCCCGCAGGTTTCGAACTGGTGACTTTAACATCACGGAGTGGCTTAACAACACACTCCGTCACCGACTATCCTACACCTCGGGGACATGTGGTGATTTGTATTAGTTTGAATTAAAAAGTATAATTTTCTAAGTATGTCAATTCATTGTGGAAAAAAATATAAGAATGTTTTTTCTTTGTCCAGTCTTTGGTGCAATGAACCATGCCCAGGCACAAAACCACTGGATGTGCTTCTTCAAGAACCATATTATGTTAAGAACCAAATATCAATATAGCATAGAAAAACCTTAGAATAAGTGCTCAACGCCTTGAAAAAGAGAGAATTTCAGATAATAAGCCTCTTCGAAGGGGCAACCTCCTTTTACCCCACATAAATGTTCAAGTACAAGATGATTCCAAATGAAAATGTCTCCTTGGTATATATAGGAGACTAGGAGGTATAATTGCAACTAATGGAATAAAGTCGACATAAATAAAATAACATTACTAATGTAATATGCCCCAATTAAGGGGTAATGAGCCAATATTAGGGCTTGACATGCCCCTCCCCTTGAGACAAGTGTTGTCTGCAATGCTTGAGTAACTCTGGATGCTTCTGTATAAAAGACTCATCTTCCCAAGTGGAATCTTTAGCCGATAGTTTCCTCCATTTAATGAGATACTCTAAAATGGATCTATTCCTCAGCTGGCGAATTCTTGTGTCAGTGATGGCTTCAGGATCCAATATGATTTTTCCTTCCTCGTCAAGTTTTGGCAATATAGTTTGAACTGGGATCTTGTCACCTATAACCTTCTTTAAGCATGAAACATGGAAAACTGGGTGTACTCGCGAAGATGCAGGCAATTCCAATTTGCATGCCATAGTACCAATATTTTGCAACACCTTATAAGGGCCATAGTACTTTGGTGATAATTTATTATCCTTCTTGGATTGCTTGAGGGACATCTATTTGTATGGTTCTAGCCTTAAAAACACCCAATCCCCTACTTCAAAACTTCTTTCACTACGATGTTGATCTGCTTGTTATTTCATGCGATTTTGTGCCATGGTCAGGTTGTCCTTTAAGATTTGGAGAACTTGTTGTTGATGCTTGATGCGATCTTCCACTGCTTGAACCTTAGATTTTTATTTTAGAGAAGAAGTGATGGAAGGAGGGTGGTATCCATATAGTGCCATAAAGGGTGTCATTTTTGTTGCAGTATGAAAGGAAGTGTTATACCACCATTCTGCCAAGGGTAACCATTTGAACCATTGTGTTTGTTTATCAGAGA
>ML817134.1:51921-85664 GCA_009831015.1 Picea engelmannii | reverse complement strand
GATTATTCTTGAAATGAATATTCACCTGTAAAGAATACTTGAGAAATGACTATGCATCTTATATCAAGAAAATATTTACAATATGTTACAAGATTATAAAACAAAAGAGTACGCAGTAAAATAAGATGACATTTCCATCACAAAAATCATCAAAGTAGAACACAATATTTAGTAAAAGGGAAAGGAAAGTATAGAATAAATATAGAAGATAACTCTAAATGATCATTTCATTAAACGCAATAAAGATTCTAATAGACACACATATGAAATCTCATTCTTAAATTCAAAGTCTTGAGAAATCATTAATGTTATGTCCCAAACTAGTTATATGGGAACCTCAAAAAATAATAGATGTCTCTAAATAAATAAGGAGTATTGTCTTGGGTTAAAAATAAAATAGATTACATTTTTGTCTTGGTTTAAAAATGAAAGAGAGACCTATAAGACAAAATATCAATAATCTAAGATCAGCCTTAGGTTTCATAGGTTATTGGGAGAAGAAAACACAAAATAATAAATGACTGAAGAAGAAATATGACAAGGGAAAGAATAAGGTTGTTGCTTGACTTACTATGATGGAAATATTTAAACCCTTTACCTGTTTGTTGAGACTTCTTTTGTATATGGTTTTTTCTATGCTAGAGGTGGCATAACCATTGCAACCACTTCATGTTGATCTATCTTGGTGATCTTAACCAAATATTTTCTTAACCATTCTTCTATGTACTCCATCATCGGAGAAACCGTTATTTCATGCTTGGATTTTATCTCAAATAGTTCATTCTTCATTTCTCTTAAGTCAATACTTATTTGGTGCAACATGTCCTTGATATCATCATTCTTATTAATTTATTGGACCAGCCACCTTTCAACCTCATCTTTGGAGAATTCAATTGAGTCAGTAAATTCACTCACCCATGCAGCCTTTAATACTTCAATGTGTTCCAATAGTTTCTCTTTAGACATAAGTATGGTATCCATTAATACATTAGGGTTGTCTAATTCTTTTGTAGTATCAACAAGTTTTAGAAAAAGGTCCCTTCTTTTGATTTTCACAACATCTAACTTACACAATATTTCTCTTAAACTTTTAATCATTTTTAGCCAACAAGTTTTGATCTGCTTCATTCAAATACTAGAGGGAAGGTTTTTTCCTCTTTTGTGGGTGTCACATAAACTTCAAACTTTTTCCACAAATGTTCCCACAACCTCCTTGTAAAATCCTTCATTATTCTCTAGATCCTTTTGGAGATATTCTCTAAAATTCATAATTCTTGTTGAAAAAATGGTTGAACTTTGTCCTAGTTCTCATATTTTATGGATTATATCTATTCTCTTTTGAATTCCATATCCAATGTATTCTCTCATAACCAACAGAAAACTAGAGGAAAATTTTGAATTATTGTTGCTTTACGCGATGTCTTCAAGGGTAAGTGTTGGTAGAATTGCAGTTAAAGTCTCAGAAAAATGGTTTTGCAATTAGATCTCTCTCTAATTCCTTTATTTTTTCTTTTATAATTAAATTTTATTTCTCGATATTAAAAACATATTATTTTAATGCTTCCCCTGTTGCCTCATGAAACTGTACAATTTTTTAGGAAAATCAATTTTTTATTTCCATTTTTCACACAATTTCTTATTTTTCATGTTAACCTTCTCTATTAACAATTTCTTGGAATTTTTATTGTAGGTCATGTGATGAAGTGTGATAGATTATTCTTCAAAGATATCTGGTTCTTGGGTAACCATAGCCTCAACAATTTCTTGAGTTTCCAATAGTCATTGTTCTAACCAATTGGTCTCTTCTAACTCTTCCTCTACATCCATATCTTGGGGAATTTCTTCAATTTCAAGTATTTCCAGTCTTGTTTTCTGGGTGTCTCTCTTTCTTTTAGTAGAATTTTTCACAATATGGGATTTTTCCATATTTTTCTCCATATGTGTTTTTCTTGTTTCCAAATTTCTACTTCTAGGTTTTGTTTTAGTAGGAGTACTTCTTTGTTAAACACTAGAGAATTGGTGCTTTTGTTTGTTATTTCCATGCCCTTTTTTATGTAACACTCATTAATGCTAGATAACTCTTCGATACCTTTCAAGGTTTCATCAACTAAGGTATCAGGGAAATTTTGATTGTCTCCTCCACCTTCCTTAAATTGTTCTGAATTACAGAAATAAGAAGAGTAACCCACAAATGACATGTGTGTAAAGAAAAAAATAAGAATTACTAAGATAAGAACAAATTCTCACGAGCTCCATAGTGAAACTGGGTGTTGGTCAATTCCTAAAACGCCATGGGATGAAAGAGTGTGTCACATTTGTGACACTAAGAAGGTCGAATATGAAAATCACTTTCTCTTAGATTGTCCAACCTATACCCATATTAGATCTCATTTTAAAAATATTTGTCACACTACCAACCTTCCTAACCTCTTAACTCAACAAAAGTATAGTGATCTTGGAAATCTTCTCTTGATGCTTTTCGAGCACATAAACAAAATTATAAAGAATCGCAAGTAATCACTTACCCTCTTAAGGTCGGATAGACCAATTCGGTCTTAGTGGACATTAATCATCATCGCCATCAGAAAATAGGTCATTAGGGTTGAAAACTTCGATGCCTTTAGCTTCCTTCAGGATAAGTTGGTAAAATTGTCCTATAAGTTCATCCAAATGAGAAATATTCTTTACAACATTTTCTCCAACACTCCAATGCAATGGAATGAACTTATTATTTCTTTTTTCATTAAATAAGTGTGCCTAGTACTTGTATTGTTTGCATAGTTCAATAAAAAAGTGTCTATTAGATACATAAAAGGGGAGAAATAAGCTTTCCCTTGGAAAAGGAATAATCTTAGAACACTAAAATCCTCTGTAGTTTCAAAAATTCCTTTCATCCTCAAGTGATAATGTCAATGTGTTAGGACCAAAGATTAATTTTTTGAAATAAAAAATAAAACTATTATGGATCAGGTAGAAATTATATTGAGCCTTATGTCTCCACAAGGATGGATACCAAAAAGAGACTACTTCCACCTTGAAATGAACACTCTTTTCCCTCGAAAATTATTCGAAGATGTGGTAGTAGGTTATGGAAAATACCAAATAAGGATTCATGTAGAATGTTTTGGTTATTTTCAGGCCACCCAGTTGAAATGAAATTTTATTTGAAATAATCTAGCCCCAATATATCACATCATCCTCATGCACAAAAAAGTGAAGAATATAAACAATATTTTTGGTAGAGAGGCCATGGATTCCAATGCAATTATATAGGGAAAAATCTAGGTGAATTCTTTTCATAGCACATCCTTGGTGCTTGTTTTAAACCATTTAGGGACTTTTTTCATCTTGGATACTAGCTCCTTCTTTCCCTTCATAGAAAATCCTTCTGGTTGCTTCATATAGATTTCTTCTTCCACATCCCCATGTAGGAATGTTGTCGTCACATCCATATATTCTAGTTCAAAATAAAATTCAACATCAACAGATAATAGAAATCTTATAGAAGTTAACTTGGCAACAGGAGAAAAAATATCACCAAAATCAATTCCCCCAACCTCGGAATAAGCCTTTTCTACTAACCGAGCTTTGTACTACTCCACTTTGCCTTCTACATTCAGCTTATTTTTAAATACACATTTACTGCCAATGGGATTTCTTCCAGATGACAACTCCACTAGATCCCAAGACTCATTGTTATCCAAGGCTATCATTTATTCATCCATGGCCTTTTTCCATAGTTTTCCATCCTCTTAATCATCTGCCTCCCTGATAGTTCTAGGATCATCATCAGTAATAGACAAAGAAAAATTTGAACATAAATCAGATGGAGTATACCTTTCCAGTAGCCTTCTTTCTCGAACCGATCTCCTTAATACTGGAGTATGAGGATCTTCTTCTTCTGATTCATGTTCTTCTGTAGAGTCTGATTCATCATCCTTTAAATCAAACTCTATTTTATTTGTTTCTTCCTTACTTAGTAGTACTTCATGTTTAAAAACATCCTTGATTTCTCTAAATACCACATCTCAGCTATACACAACCTTCTTAGTTTCAGAGTTCCAAATCTTATAACCCTTGAGACCATATTTATACCCAGTAAAGATACACTTTTCAGCCTTCTTATCTAGCTTACTCTTGTTTTCCTTTGCAACATGAACATAGGCCTCATAGCCAAATACCTTGAGATGTGTGAAAGAAGGTTTCTTACCAGTCCATACCTCTTGTGGATTCTTGTCATCCAACATTGATGAGGGTGATCTGTTGACCAGGTAACATGCAATACCCACTGCCTCTACCCAGAATTCTTTCCCTAACCCAACACTACTAAGCATGCACCTTGCTCTTTCCATCGGCGTCATGTTCATCCTTTTTGTAACTCCATTCTACTGAGGTGTATATGGAGTAGTCTTATGCCTTGCTATATCTCACTTCTTACATAATTCTTCAAATTCATTTTCGCCATTATCTGTCCTCAACACCTGAAATATTTTCTCTATTTGATTCTCAACAAGAGCCTTAAACTCTTTAAACATGTCAAAGACTTAATATTTTTTCCTGAGAAAATATATCCAAGTATTCCTCGAGAAGTCATCTATAAGTGAGACATATTACACATATTTTCCCAATGATGGAACCGACACAGGTCCAAACACATCACTATGAACTAACTGTAAAATTCCTTCTACCCTCGTTGCACCAGAGGGGAATCTTACTCAATTTTGCTTCCCATATACACAATTTTCACAGAAATAAAAATATAGAGAGTAGTTAGACATACCTTCAACCATACCTTTACTGTGTAGTATTCGAAGACCCTTCTCTCCTATATGCCCCAGTGTTTGATGCTGCAACATAACTTTTTCTCCAGAGACTGTAAGAGTTCTTTCTTCTTCAACTCCAATATCAGTAACAATGGAACTATTACACCTATCACTAATAATGTTTCCTTGCATCTTATATAGAGTTCCAAACCGAACTCCCTTCAACCACACCATTGCTCCTTGAACCATCCTATAGGTTTCCTTTTCAAATATTTATTTTACCCATGCATCGTCCATTTTCCTCACAGAAATCAAATTTATGGCCAATCCTAGGATGTGAAAAACACCGAGTAGTGTTTCAATCCTTCCATATATGAGCCTCAACTTGACTTGTCCTCGACCTATGATACTAGTTGTCGATTCATCACCTAGGAAAAAATTACCTCCATCATACCTTTCATATTCATAGAACCACTCCATGTGGGCAGTCATATGAAAGGATTCACTTGAGTCAACCATGCCTTATGATCTGCATATGTGCTTGAAGAATCCAAGTACACATCCCCTCCTTCTTCCTTGGAGTTATTTTCTTATGTATAAGGAGATTCTTCAGATCCCTTATTTTTCTCAACTTTGGATCTACACTGCTTCTTGTAGTGCCCTTCTTTTCCACATCTCCAGAATACCTTTACAAACTTTTCGGGAGACTTAGATATTCCCTTAGACTTAGATCTCCCACTTGAGGACTTAGATCTATTTATTTCCTTGGAGCGTCCTCTTGAAAATAATGCATTTGTGCTCTGTCCTTCCATGTTCTTTTGTCTCATCTCCTCTGACAACAAGGATGATACCACTTCATAAAACTTCAAGGAATTTGTATTACTACCTATGGCCACAACCAGACCATCCCACGAGTCTGGTAAAGAGCACAGTAAACTGATACACTTATCTTCATCTGAAATTTTAATCTCAATAGATACCAACTAACTTACCACAGTGTTGAATGCATTCAAATTCTCTACCACTCAGTCTCCATCTATCATCATTAGGTTATACAACTTCTTTCTCAGGAATAGTTTGTTTACTAGGGACTTAGAATGATGCAACTTCCCCAACCTATCCCATAAATCTTTGGTTGTAGCTTCCTCTGACACATTTTGTAATACTGAATCTAAGGGACACAGTTGGATTATGCTCTTCACCTTCCGATCCAACTTTTTCTAGTCATCTATTGAAGTTCCTGTAGGTGCAGTACCTGGATACACCATGATCCACTAATCTTTGTCCACCAACAGATCTTGCATATTGAGCTTTCACATCTCAAAACGTTTCCCATTAAACTTCTTGATCTCCATTTTCAAATTGCTCGCCATTTCTTTTCACCTAAAAAACCAATACCACATATCTCCCATGGTAACAAGGCTTATCACGGTCCCAAGACAAACCCTTGACCACAAAGGTGTCCCTGTAAAGCCAATAATCGCTTTAATACCAAATGTAGATTTTAACCTTGTACAATATTTTACTGCAAACATATTTTCAATAAAAGAACATAAAAGATGCAATGGGAAATACGCACATTATACAGAGATTTTTCCCCTAGAAACCCAAACCAAGGAAACCAACATATAGGAGCCAGTGGCATCCAAAAACCTAACCCAATGACCTGGATTAGTCAACAACCCTAATTCCTTAACTGAAAATAGAAAACCATCATTAAAAATCGTGTGTCAAAAAACCACCCAACAATGGACACGAAAATCGAGGCAACATGAAAAACGAGGAAAAAAATGAAACATAGCAAATACTATCTCTAGTCGTGCAAAGAATATAACACATACCCAACAAAATAAATAACTATAGCATTAACGATCACCCATTATGCCCTAGAAAAAGTGTTCTTGAGAAACCTTTGCTTGATCAGTATCCATGAGATCAAATATCATTATGATTGAATTATCAGAGAGAAACTAACACTTAATGACATGTTCCTCGAGGATAAGCACGTCTCCTATCAAGGAGTCACAATCACTTCAATGATTTTGTTTAATAGGCATAATCCTTAGAAAGACTTTGAATAACCGATGTAATTTCTTAAATCCAATCTCAATATTGGCCAAACTGTAAAGAATTCCCCAAAAGATATTCTTCAATATTTTGGGATAACCGACTACCCAACTATCAATGTCTGGGTAAATGTTTCTGAGACAAGTGAATTTTTTAATTGAACCCCTTGGAGAATTCCTGCACATGGTTTCCTCATGAAGATGGAGGAAAACCAAGATTAAGCCAATATTTTAGTTAGAAGAAAATGAAAAAGAATTAAATGAAAAAATATATATATATGTGATGGAAAGTGACTTGCACTATAAACTATACTAATCGTAGCAAGTGATTTTTATTGAAGTGATCAAAACAAAAAATAATCTACTCTAAAACCGGAAAAGACATCAACATGTAAGTTATGAAAGCATAAAGTAAGCAAAAAGCATTATGCTAATCCTATTCCTAAACTAACCTATACTGGCCAAAAGAAGGCTATGTGTAAGTGTAGTGACAGTGAATCCAATAGAGCAACTCCAAACCTGGAATCACATATTGGTTGAAGGCCAATTGGAGAGAATGCAGTAGTGAGGGACGCAATATTGGAAGAATTTATTCATGTGAGTCTCCACTCAACAAATTTAATTTGGCATTGTTATGATTTGTGATACATGCAGACATGTAATATTATTCCAACCAAGATTCAATCATGTCAAAAAAATTACAATGATCACTACATGGCTGCTGGAAGGGAATCAACAATGAGAGACATACCTGATCAATCTTGTGAATGAAATTTACATGAAACATACTTTGTAAGGGAGTCTCGGAGTGGGTGGTATTGATCATCCTAGGGGAAGAAGTAAGACAATGAGTACTTGACACAATCATCAGTTGAAATCAGAGTGTCTCATTTTCGATGTAGATCTCCCTAGGTCCAAATTTCACATACTCTGCATGCTAAGGGGAGAAATGATATCTGATTATTTAATGGAAACATTGAGCGAAATTTGACTCCAGATATTCTCTTATAAAATCGATGAAATCACATGAAGAGTGTTGGAGAGATAGGATTGAATACATGCGTAAGTGATGTATCTTCTCCTAAGGAGTAACATGCAATTCTAGAGTAGATTGAGATGATCAAGGTTCTTGAATAAACTCAATGTTTCTTTTATTTTGCATGGTGATGGGTTGTTCATTTGTTGTGATTTGTTCGTATGGATGAACAAACTCAGGGTGCTCTACATACTTTAGATTTTAAGATATTAGCATATGTTCATCAAGGTCAAAAATCTCAGATTGTGTAGGATCAATGAGTGACACGTCGATTATTTCATTCAATTCCAGAAAAGGAAAGTAATCATCAAAAAATAGGGACATCAAAAATCGCATTATGATTCACCATGTTCCAGAAATTCGAATTGCAAAGGACTTTCAAAGGGATGCATTCTGGATGAAGTATTGTTAAGGATGAGTGCCTGATCGATCAAGGTTGGACACTCTTATTGATCTGGTATATCATTCAATGTTTCATCACTAAAGGAGTAATGTGAAGAGTGTATTATATGATAGGAAGATGGAAGCTCATGTGGATGATTATTATCGAACAAATTTGTATATCGTGCATGAAGATATTCATATTTTGAAGATGAAGGGATTTTTTAAATGAGAGGTTCATCACGGACTAGAATATGATCATGATTTTTGGATGGGGGATCATTAAACGGTTCACACTCTGTGGCTATGGGGTCTAGGATTATTGATAAAGATTCTGCTATAGTTGTGTCAGAGTGTTGGTTGAATATTATGCCCCCTTATATCATTTGTGGTCGGATCTGAATTTTGTGAATAAGAGATGACTTGATCGTTCAAATCGCATTCTTCATAAATAGAGATGAGATATGAAAAAAAATTGAATATTTCTTGGCCTGAGGGTTCATAACTTTCAGGAAATATATAGTAAATATGCATGACTCTTCCAAAGAAATCATTTTCAGATTCATTCCTTATCTTACAGATTTCTTCCATTTCATCAATGAGTTCGTCATAAACATAATTTTCATGAGCAACAATAAACATTTCCATGAATTCTTTCCAACTATGGATTGATTTTGTTGGCAATGTCCTAAACTAGGATTTAATTCTCCCTTAGAATGTGAGGATGAATAGTCGTCATGTTTCATTATATTGTACAATCTTAAGATTTCATCGAGCGATGTAAAATCTTTTGAGATGAGTGAATGCAAAGACATGCCCTTCAACATCGAATTTTGGGTTTGACAAGAGATTGATTGTCTTAACTGGAATTCCCTTAGTACGTCTTGGAAGACTTAAAGGGTCGTCCCATACAGAGGTACGGAGAGGAGCCATGGGATGGTTAAAAGTTAAATGAAACTACTCTTCATGGGCAGGATTTCCATTCGGCCCTCCTTCTAGTGCCAATTCTGTTGACGAGTCCAAATTCACCCAACAACAGTAAGGGGTTCTCCCCAGAAAGAAGTCCCAATTAGACCTCTCACCGTTTGGAATAGGGAAACCATCCAAATTCTGGCCCGACAACCATTGTTGGTTGGGTCTAGTGATTGTTTCTTGGTCCATAGATGAGGGTGAGTGATGGGTGGTTATGAAAATAGAAGATGTAGATGAAGACTGTGTAAGTGCAGGTCTAATCTACTTATATTCTACCATATAATAGCTAGGAGTGAATTAACATAAGTGAATGAATTGTGGCATGAAACTGACTCTACCAATAGCTTCACCCAGATAGCTGAAATAAAGAAATAAATTCAGATGACACATACATATGAATATATAACCAAAATAGTCAAAGTCATTATATCACATACATTAGCAACTCATTCGCTCAAGACATGTAATATAAAAAAGAATGGCAAAACTGCAAGAAGACATATATTGCATCATAATAGTACATAAACAAACATGCTCTTACAACCCATGTGAACAACAAACATTCTATTTGAAATAGTTCACAGCAAAGCAACAACATGTGCCAGTCTTTCTCTCAGACAAAAGTTGGTCCAGAGGGCTTCTCCGTATTAATAGTTTCAGCAATAGTACATGAAAACTCTTAGGACAACTCTCCAATTTTAGTTGAAACTGTATTCCCGAAGTAGTTCAAAGGTGTACAATGTTGAAGAGCCAAAATCTCTTTCTTTGGGTTCTATTCTAGTATTTATTGAGGTTCAATAAGACCTTTGGCCTTTCATCTCCCTCGGTGACCTTTCATCTTCTAGTGTTTTTCCTCATCTTCTTTATGATGATGACCAACAAGGACAACAATTACATTTTGAATTTGTCTCCTAACGCTAGTGAGTCGTCATGGATTTCGAACATCTGTGTCTTACACATCATGAAGATTGGCTTTGGGTACGTGGGCATCTTCGTCGTCCTGAGTTTGACAATAGATCGTCATGGAGTTTATATATCCCTTCTTCATACATTTTCCTGATGTTTTCTTTGTTTTTCCTCTATCACTACTACATCTTTGGTTATTCTTCCTTCATCGTCTTTAGTTGTATATTTCATTGTGAGAATGTTGTGCATGATCCTCCTTCACTTGGTACCTGACAACATTCAACATACAATAGATGAGAGTAACTCCAAATAAACTATCAATAATAATCATTTGAATGCAAATAACTTAGGCATTAATTGATTGAAATATCAAGTAAACTTTCCTAGATTCAATTCCTAGTTCTTCTGCTCATAATTGACGCGTTGTTTTCTCTGGGGCTGCCAACAAGGTACCATATATTCATCTTGAAAACTGAAGGGAATAAGTTAGGAATTTCTCAAAACCTATAACTATAAATTTGTAGATCACAGAAATAGTTTTTCAATAGTATAACAAACGTGTAAAACGGACACCCGAGTCAAACATGATGACCATTTAAAAAAAATCCATCTTTTTATGTATCAAAGGAGTTAATACTAACTCCTCCGACCTATTTGGAGGAGTTAGTACTAACTCCTCCAACCTATTTGGAGGAGTTGATACTAACTCCTCTAATGCACATTGGAGGAGTTTATGGGAACTCCTTCGATTTGCATCGGAGGCCAAGTCATGAACTTTGTCGGGAGAAAGATGAAAGTTGAGTTATGAAATTTATTAAATGATCGTGTTGATGCACACTCATCTACGCTCTCTTGGAAAGTGGTCATTGAAAATTTGAAGTCTAGTCCTCGTTTATGTATCATCTTCATGCATGTATTGCAGAATATCTAAGCTTGAAATGTCAAGCATTAAACCTGGTTTCATGTGAAGGCACTTGGTTTGAATGTGATTTCAAACACATTTATGAAAGAGGGGAAAACTTCAAGAATACTAATTTAATGAAAAAAAAATGGAGTTCCCCCGTCTATCTCATTTCTTATACTTACCCAATTTCTTAAAGTTAGGATGTGTTATTTAAAATGTTTCAAAAAATATTAAAATAAGGGGAGGGTCATGGGCATGCCGCACCCCTTCTCCCTACATGCCATGCCCCTTCGAGTGTGTTCGGAGGAATTACTATTAAGTTCTCCTAATGGTCGATAGAGTTAAAATTAAGTCCGTTGATATGTTTGCTAGATTTAAAATTAAGTCTTCCGAGCTATCAGAGTTTGATATTAAGTCTGCCCATATGTGCACTAGAGTTAAACTTAAGTCTTTCAAGCTATTGGTGAGGTTGATATTAAGTCTATCGATCATGTATATTGGAGGATTCATTTATGGATATTGGTGTTTATGTGTTAAACCAAAGGAAGAAACGTGGAGGGGTACGTGGGCCATGGGCCCTCCCCTCCATGTCACACGTCTTTACTCACCACGTTCTTACAACCACGCATAAGATGTTTATTTTAATTATGTCTTTTGCATTAAAATCCCTATTTTAATATTTTGTGAACATCATTGATGATGAATATGTGTGTTTGTGAGGTGTGGCGGAAGTGTGATAGTGCGTCGGTCAAGTTCAAAAGGAGGTGGCTTATGTATTGGTGAAGAAATCAATGGCATGCCAATGTAGAGGTGAAATAAAGGATGCAAGATTTGTTGCGCTATGTGTCAGTATAGGAAGGGAGAACTTGCAGAAGTGTGGATTGAGAGGTAGAAATGATCTGAGGAACTAGAAATGATAAGGTGGGGTAGGGTGAGGAGAACTTAGGCGTAGTTATTTTTACGAGGGAGAGAGTGTGAGGGTTCTGGTTGGAAGAATTAAAAGGGGGCCCAATTTCTTGTCTTTGATAAAGGCTAAGACAAGAAAATTGGAAGGTTGTTGTGGGGGCACAACAAGATGATGGATGCAAAGTGTACATATGGCAAGAGTGAGTGAGTGAATAATGAGTGAATTATGGGAAAACACACTATTTCCCAACTATATATATGCATGTTCCCAACTTAACACCTGACATGTTGGGAACTACCTTGGGCTCTATTTGGGTCATATTCCCCCACTTTATAAACTTAGGATATATTTATATCCATACTTAAACTTTAGGAATATTAATATAATATTCCTATGAGATTAAGCCCCCTTTGCTTAGCCCCTCTTCTTAGACTCTTAGCCCCTCTTTCCCCTTCTAGTGGAGTTTATCCCCCCATACTCTTTTTGTCTAGTTGGTCTGCAGTTGTGATGCATTTTATTAATAACATCAAGTGTGATTACATATTACAAGGATAGGTGTGCTAGCCTTTTAGCATCCAGGCTCTCCATTCTAAATACCAAACATGCACTCTGGCCTCAAAACATATATATACAAAGGCACCCTGGCACAATATATCCTCACTCACCATCCTATATGTACAATTACACTTACAATTGGGGTTCATCCTAGGGGTATTATAGATATGCTTGGTGACTATGTGAAGCTTCGAAGGCATCGATATATTTGGAAGAGTAGTCCCTGACTTGTTTACTTATGAGTATGACTCATCGACGACATTGAGGATGCCCTTATGGACTATGTGAATTGTGTTGTGTTTTACCTTGGCTTTGGTGTGCACAACAACCTCTGTGAGATAAAACGCCCGAAGATACTTTCATGCAACCACTTCTTGTTGATATCTTACCTGGGTATCCTTATGTACAACTATTTCTTGTTCATGTTGTTGTCGCAGTTGTTCATGTGCCTGACTTAGTTCTCGGTGTCTATCTCCAAGCTTGATCGTTATTGTAGACATAAAACTATGTAGGTCATCCATAGGTACCTACACAAGAATGAGTTAGGCATTGGTCCAGTCCCCAAGGACAACAACCAATGGGATAACCTACAAGTCTCATTTTTGGCTTATGCCACAAACTTTCATGATTTGTTTCTCTGAAGGGGGAGAAGCCAACGACGATGTGATGGAAAACTGTCAACAGAGGGATTTGAATTACCCTGCAACATATTTTTGAAAGTCCTATTGCATCATGAGTTGTACCTTAAGTTCCTCATCCAATTTGGAAAGAGTGGTCCCCGTCTACCCTATCCATAACACCAGAGTACTAGCCTCTGGTCGTTTTCTTGTGGTCATTCATCGGTGCTTCCCAAGAAATTGACCAGAGAACATGTTTTTCTATGTGGATGGCACCCAGATCTCTTCCTTGATGTGAGTAGTTTTTGGTTGTGGCAGGGGCATACATTCTTCCTCTGTTACGGGGTCCATATTGATTAGAGTCAGCCCTTGTGTAGTCGTGGGCTACTTTCACTTGTGAACCCTATATTAATCCTCTTCAAATTCATCCTTAGTATGCATTTTCTCCTCCAAAATATTTTGGTTTCTTCCTTTGCAAGTGTTATCCTTCCGCGACTTAGATCCTAAGGCATGTTCTTTATTTTAGGTTGTTGTTGCGACCCTTTTGTTCTCCTAATTTATCTTTTCCTATGTCTCAAGATGTGATTCTTATCTTCAGAAGGAGGTTGGTATTCTTTATTTCATTTTTTGACACCCAGTTGGATGCCCTCCTCTATGATGCAAAAAGGGAGTCTAGCCACGACTTTGTCCTTGTGTGTACAAGGGTAAATGAAAACATTATGGAAATCACACTCAAATTCAAGATAATATGCATACCTTTTTAGGAGATGCGTTAGGATATAGACCATCACATTGGCTTCTACTATCAATTACATGAACCATTTATGGAAGTCCCTATTGTGCTCAACCTGGACTACTTGTTCTAGAGAATTAGAAATGTGGGTACAGTGAACAATGTTGCATCATCTACATCCTCCTCATGGCTCGAGGGAGCTTCCATAAGATCATGTCGAGTAATAAAATCACCCAGTTGTAGTGAAATTATTTCCCCAAGTTTTGGGCATTGAGACAATCATCCAAAAAATTGTTCAAAAGATATTGATCCCATGCCATATGGACTCCTACATCACATCTCTCAGCAATGATTACAACTCCAATGGCACAATCATCCCTCCAACATTTCCAAATTATATTACATGCAAGCAATTACATCTCAAATATGACCGTCTGGTTATTGATCTCGGGAATCACGACCCTGTGATTCCCTTTGAGCATCCCAAATCTAGTGTAGACTTCTTTTAAGCCTCATATTTGGCCTTGATGGAAGTGGTTGGGTCATCACCCGATGTCAGGATGCCTGAGACCCAATGCATGGTATTATGGTCCACTTAATATGTCTAGTCAAGCCATAGATATCCTCCATGCAACCTACTAAGAAGGAAGCACACATAGGCTTGAACTACTAGGGCTCCACTGAAATGAGGGAAGTTGACCAAAGTCAAGACAACAGACTACCAAAGGGACATTTCCCATTTCTGAATAGCTATCTTTTATGTTCCAACAACCAACTTAACTATATATGCATATTTATTAAAGTACAATTCCATAAACTAGTTTGGGTCATGAATATTGTGATCAATACACCACAACACTAGAAATTTTCCCAACTTTGGGCCCTTAAAACTTACACCTTCTGGAATTACTGGCTTTGGCACTAACACTTATTTTGTGGACTTTGAGTTCTATCTTGCATGTGGTTTATTAGGGGAGGCCATTCTATTCTACAACTTCCAAGTGCTCCTAGGTTGGACTATGTATCTTGAAACAAATCCGAGATTGAACAACACTATTGAAATTTCTTGTTCAGTAGCTAGGAACTTATCTCATTATCTCTACCCTTGTTCTCCACTTGACTTGTTGGTTGTGGAGCCTGATTATCTTCGTGATTTAGAGGTATTTGTTTTCAGTCGTGTTTATACCCCATGAGGACTTTACACCCTAGAATATTGTACACCCCTCCACATGGGAAAGTGTTGGCACATGGCAGACCCAGCGTTCAATGCTACAAAAGTGCACCAACAAAACCCTAACTACCGTCCCTTTCAGCAACACCTGCGAAGAAGATGAAGTCTCACCCAAGGTAGAGGCAGGGGTGGTTGCAGGACTCAGGTGTTTGCAACCTTAGCTGGGATACAGATTTGTGATTACACACTTAAAAAAGCACTTAGCATCAATAGTTCACCTAGAATTAACCCTTATCTCACTCCGCAGATAACACAGAGCATTGCAGTATATACTTAGATCTAAGATGATTCATAACTTAGCAACATACAACAGACCGAATCTGGTAGACCAAGCACTTAGCAACTTCATACACATCAAATCTATCATCTATACACATGTAATAAGCACAAAGAATAAGTAAATCTATCTAAACATGTCATAGCACTTAGCAAGAGAGGGAAAACACATGTAAGTAACAACACAAAGCATGACACACAGATTTACGTGGTTCACCCCCACCCTGGGGCTACGTCCACCAACTCTTCTTCTCTATTATTGCTTGCCAATCGGTTACAAGCATAGAGCCTCAAAATCTACTCTGCGCGGGACATGAGATCTGTGCAACTCGCTAGATCCTCCTTCCCCGAGTAGCTCTAAGCATAAAACCTTCTTACAATCCATGCACTTAGCACTTACAATACTTGCACTCAGCTCTGCAAGTATATCACACAGATCAACTCTTAGCACTAAGCCACTTCTCAAGTGTCCTCAAAAAATTCTCTTCTTACATAGCCTAGACTTCTACTTATACATTACAAAAAGGGGCCTAAACATGGGTAAACCCATGGGCCCACATCCCGGTCCCGTTACATTATCCACAAAAACCCAAAAATGACCCAAAAAGGGGGTCTAGCTTCCACGATCTTCGCTTCGCCTTGCGCTCCATCTTCGACAAGCTATCGAAGTCCCAAAAATGGTCAAATATGACCAAGTGTTCCTCAAAACTTAGTCAAGGACCAACAAGCCCCCAACACTCACTTGTGACTTGTCCCGAGTCACTCAGTTCTGGGTAACTTTGCCTCGATGGTCTCGAGCTTGGCTCGAGCTACTTCGACTTGTCTATGTGCTACTGCTTCTTGCTCAGCGAATTCCTGAATAACCACTTCACTGATAGGTCCTTCGAATTGTTGCTCGACTGTAACAATTACTTGTTCTAGCACTGTTCCCTGGACTTCAATTTCTTCAAACAATAGATAGGTCGCATCCTGGCTCGGATGGAGTTTCTGGGTGAATTCCATCACTCTGATCTGCGTGGTAAGAACGATTTGTTGGGCGGTGCGTTGTTTCTGGGATCTCTTCATCCTCTCGATGGGTGACAGGAGCTTGAGCTACGCCTGTACTGTATCTGCGTGTTTCTTTTCTTCCTGGAGTTGGGACTCCAATTTCTTCAACTTTGGGCCTTCAGATAGTTGTTCATATATCTACATCCTTCTGCTACTTAACTGTTTTCATTCTACACCAAGTGTTTTAATCCTCTAGACTGCGCTCTGAGCAGTCAATTCTCATTGGTCGCGCACTTCTTGTGGGGTACTTGGTATAGTTTGAAGCTCTAATTCCACGACCCTTTGCTGAAGCTGTTGAATAACTTCAGCAAGCTTCATCACTTGATGTTCGAAGGGTTCTTCTCTCTTTTGTTCTAAGCTAGTGACAGAGCAGAATGCTCGGTTAACTACTTCTTCCATCTCAATTTGCTTCGCGAGCAGTTGCTCTTTCTCCTTTTGGATCTTCACTCTATCTTCTTCAAATTTTTCTTTGAGAGCATCCTTCTCTTGTTGTGTGGCTTGGCTTTGTTCTATGATTTCCTCTTGTACTTTCTTTAAGGCCTGAGTAACCTGCAATTTTTCTTCCTATGTGTGTCAAAGGCATACTTCGACTGTATCAGCAATCTTGCAGAATTGAACTGATTCTTCTCCCACTTATGTTGTTCCTTCTGGCATAGGTGCAGTAGAGATTGCACAGATAGACTGGAGTGTCTGCTGCACTTCTTGGAGCCCAATTTCAATCTTGTTATACATCTTCTCCTACTTCGCTTCCTGCTTTTTTGTTATCTCTTCTATGGATTCATTCATAGTTGTGAGGAGGAAACTGAAGTCATCCAAAGTGAGCGTGGTCTGCATTTTAGTTACGGTTGATTTCAATTTCTTCCGGGAGGGAGACTTTGGAGGTGACCCTTTTCTCTTATTTATAACTTCAACTTCGTCTTCCATTCTATGTTCGACTTCCTCTAGGTCTTCTCCATTACCTCCTTGATCTGGTGTGATGGAAGTTGTCCTTACAGATCTTCTATCTACATCCTGAACCTCTTCAGGATTCTTCGTCTTCTTTGTCTTACTGGGCCCAGGTGTGTCCTGTGCAACTTATGGGATGTTGATGTCTGAAATGTCCACTGGATCTGTTGCAACAAGGAGGTTCGCTGACAATTCCTTGGTGATATCTTCTAGGTCTTCTTCTGTTAGCTTATAATAGGACTGAAGCTATTCCTGGTGCTCATCGGCATGTGGAGTTAGGTATATAAAGTGGCAATCCACATTGAACTTTATCAGAGGTTGGAACCTTTGTAAAGTGTTTGGGGTTATGAGAGGTTCACCCCCTATGGATACTTTCAAATGGTTATAATACGTGTGGAAAATGACATTCAATTACCATTGCTTGTCCATGTCGGTCGAGTACCACAATGTATTGAACTTCGCGGCTAGTGGCTCAAAGGGGTCGAGGTCCTGGAAGGTTGCACCTTCTAGTAGTTCCCATGCAACAAAGGTGATCAGTATTATAAGCTAGCTAAAATGGAATTCATGCCCTTGATCCTGGGCTTCTCTACAGTCAATCTCTAGCTAGTTTACCAGGAACTTTGCCCAGTGCATCTGTAGTCCCTCTACGCATTTTCCTGCAAGGTCAACTACGAATCCTGATACTTGTGTAGGTCGATTATTATGTACCAGCTTTCCTGTGATCAGTTTGATTGCGAGGCACACTGTGCCACTTTCGATAGAGGCTACCTTGTATCCTCATGCGCCCTTCTCGACATTGTCATAAGCTTCTTTAATCTTCTGTAAAAGAGAACGATCCACGGTCTTTCTAAGGTAGTAATCCTGGGGATCAGGGCACTACATGCCAAGCCCAGTGATCCTATTGATCAACATCGAATCAACATTTATGCGACGCTTTAACCACATGTATCCTCCATGGTAACTTGCTAGAAGCAAGTTTACATAAGCATTCACCTCCTGGTGCCTATCGAAGTGCGGTATTTTCATAACGTTGAGCAAAGTAGACTATGAGAGGTTCATCATCCATTGCTGAGGGACGATCTTCAAATTCTTGCTCTTGGTTCTTGTCAAGTACTTATATGGAGCGAGCATGCTGTAAAATTTATGGTCCCTGAGGTTGAAGTCACAAAACTTCAACGTTGTAACCTTGTCTTGATCAACGCGGTAGGTGCGTACTCCTTTCGGTAGATATGCAATGACTAGGGTGTATTCAAAGTCTCTAGGGACACTGTCCCTGTTAATCACACCGCTTAGAGGGGGTATGTAAGCTGGTAGGATGGATGTCACTAACTTCACATTGGCTATGTCGTCTTTATGCTTAGTTCTCCTTTCCGCGCCGGCTTGAGATGTTCCTAATCAAGAATTCGACAGGGAGGCTTGCACTCCTCTCATCGATGATGCTTGGACTTCAGTGGACATTCCTCTTTCTGACATGAATCTCTCAGTCATTAAATTGAGAAGGACCTCTGTGATGGATTCCTCAACTGTGGTGAGCTCGTCATTCATACACACTCAGAAAAGATAATCAGGGCACGATGATCTCAGATACTGCACTAGGGTGAACAATCTGCTTGCAATGATCACTGTATACAATCACTACTTCTGCGGGATTTGAATTTTCAATTGGCAAAAGTGTTCTTCGAGCACGACACGATGAGCTAAATAGGAAATTCATCAATGATTTTCTTGCAACGGGTATGAAGCTTCCATTATCGTAGATCTATCCGTTATGGTGAGGTCCAATGGTCTAGCGGTGATCCTTTAATTCTTTTCTATCCATTTGGGGCAGAAGTCGAACGGGTATATCGTTCCAACGACTAGATTGGTTCAAGGCGAAGTTCCATATGTCATTGTTATGATATCTCAGCGAAGTTCAATTCCTGTGATTTTTCCTTCTGCAGTGTTCCACTTGGGATCTCTTGTAAATTTTCAATCTTCGCCTTTTTCTTACTTAATTTTCTAGCCTTCTTCTCGGTAGTCTTCAACTTGGTTTTCCTTTTCCCGTTCTGATTCCTACCTTCTCTCAACATAGTCACTTCACACTACTAAGATTCTTTCTTCAGATCCAAGGGTAATACTCCTTCAACATATGGATTAGGTATTTTAGTCTTCTATGGTTCCTCTCATACTCTTATAGCTTCGACGCCCAAGTCCCTGGTGTCCAATAGCTTAGATCTATTCTCTTGTTCTTCCATCAAGTAGGAAATCCTTCTAGTCATAAATTCCATGAATTCTTGCTTCTTCTGTTCTAGGGATTCCTTTTCTTCTTTTCTTCGAATCTGGTCTTTTTCAATCCATATATTGCCTAACAAAGCTGGAAATGGGGCACGGTCCTCAATAAATTTAATAACTTCGAATTCTTCCTCTGTCGAAGCTCCATGGGTACTCATAGCTATTTGGGTAATCCTACCACATAGGGTTACCATTTTTCCTTTAAACAACCCTATTTGTCCTAGTGAAGGAACCATAGCAGGCCTTCCTAGGGTTTCCCAAGTGCTTTCTATCATAATGTTCATCTATGTTTCCTCATCCAGAGCACAGTCAATGTCGAAGTCTCCTATTCTTACTTTGATTTTCTCCTTTTCTTTGAATATCTCTGGCAAACTAGCATCTTTATGTTCATTCGGGGTTTCTTTCATTTTTAGTAACATAATATCTGATTCTTTCTGGGGTTCTTCTTTAATCTTAGTCTCTTGATATCCTTCAGGGTTTGCTTGCTCCATATTCAACTTTTCAAGTCTAGCAATCATTCTAGGGTAATCCAGTACTTCATGGTCCATAGCCTTACAACAGAGGCAACTAGGTTTTCTCCCAGGGCATTCCTTAGCAAGATGTCCTGGTCTTCTGCAACTATAATAAAGAGTTAATCCTCTCTTTCTCTTCAATGATCCCCAACTTTTCCTATACTGCGCGCTAGGATCATAATGGATAGCCTGCAAAAATTTCTTTCTAGGATCCTGCATCCATTCATTAGTCCAAACATTCTTTCTATGCATAGGTATAACATATCTTTCATTATTCTTATCAGCTCTATTCATATCAAACATTCTTTCATCTAACAATGCCCTAGTTTTCAAGCTAGGACAAAATCTATCAAGCATACCTAAATTTATGCTTCAGAAACAAAAATTTCCACGTATTGAGCACAAAGCTTCCATATCTAAAACCTTTCACTATTCTTACCTTTATCAGAGCACAAAGCTTACAAATCTTACCTCTTTTCTTCAGATCTAGCTTCTTTTCTTCAGCACAAAGCTTCATAGGTCGAGTAGAGTACTACGCATTAGAGTGACAGATCTACGCACAGTGTTTCCACAAGTTCAGGACGAATCTTTTCACAAAGCTTCTTCTTCCTTAGTTCCCAGCAATCACAATTTCAGGATCCGGCAATGGAACCATTTGTTGGCACAGGGACAGACCTAGGGTTCAACGCTACAACAACGCACCAACAAAACCCTAACTATCGTCCCTTTCGGCAACACCTACGAAGCATATGAAGTCTCACCCAAAGTAGAGGCAGGGGTGGTTGTAGGACTCAGGTGTCTACAACCTTAGTTGGGATACATATGTTTGATTACACACTTAACAAATCACTTAGCATCAATAGTTCACCAAGAATTAACCCTTATCTCACTCCGCAGATGACACAGAGCATTGCAGTATATACTTAGATCTAATATGATTAAGCACTTAGAAGCATACAACAGACCGGATCTGGTAGACCAAGCACTTATCAAATTCATACACATTAAATCTATCATCTATACACATCTAATAAGCACAAAGAATAAGTAAATATATCTAAACATGTCATAGAACTTAGCAAGAGAGGGAAAACACATGTAAGTAACAACACAAAGAATGACACACAAATTTACATGGTTCACCCCCACCCTGGGGCTATGTCCACCAACTCTTGTTCTCTATTATTGTTGGCCAATCGGTTACAAGCACAAAGCCTCAAAACCTACTCTGCGCAGAACAGGTGATTTGCGCAGCTCGCTAGATCCTTCTTCCCCAAGTAGCTCTAAGCATAAAACCTTCTTACAATCTGTGAACTCAACACTTACAATACTTGCACTTAGCTTTGCAAGTATATCACACAGATCATCTCTTAGCACTAAGCCACTTCTCAAGTGTCCTAAAAAATGTCCCTTCTTACATAGCCTAGACTTCTACTTATACGTTACAAAAAGGGGCCTAAACATGGGTAAACCCATGGGCCAACATCCCAATCCCGTTACATTATCCCCCAAAACCCAAAAAGGACCCAAAAAGGGGGTCTAGCTTCCAAGATCTTCACTTCGCCTTGCGCTCCATCTTTGACAGGCTATCGAAGTCTCAAAAATGGTCAAATATGACCAAGTGTTCCTCAAAACTTGGTCAAGGGCAAATAGGGAGTGTAGGGGGGTTTTTCCCCCTCTGCGGGGTCTGGGGAGGCTATCCCCCTGGTTGGGGTGTCCCGGGGAAAGGAGGCACTCGAAAGGGGTTCAGGGAACAATGTTTCCTGATGGGGGTTCAGGGGCGAAGACCCTGAAGGAAAAATTGCCTTGTAAATGTATATTGTAATTTCATATTAAATCTGGACCGTTCATTATAAGGTTGCAAATCTAACGGTAGAAGTTATGTTAGGGTTTTTTTTCCCTAGACGAAAACACTCTTTTATGAGGTAAATGTATTGCGGATATGGATTATTGCAAATATTTTATTCTGAGTGAGAAGACTATGAGAGAAAGAAGAGGAAGTTACAGTGTGTGTGATGTAGGTTGTATCCCTTCATTTGTTGGATAATAATAAAGGAAGGATCTGGAAATTTCTCTAGCGGATGTATCCCACATTGGGTGAACCACGTGTTGATTTTTCATAAGCATTAAGTTAAGCATGTAGTTCATTTCAATTTCATCATGTCTTAACCATAAACAAGAATTTTGGAGCAACCAAGATCACAAGAAGAAACACCATGCACAAGAACACACGAAGTATCCTGGGAAACCCTTCTCAACAAGGGAAGAAAACCCAGCCAAATCCTTTTCTATATTCTTCAAGAGAAAGACCTTTCACCACCAAAAATGACTTATAACACAAGAGGGTGCTTAAGCCCTAGAAACCCTAGCACCCAAGAGAGGTGCACACCTTTTCCAAGGAGAAGTACTTGCTGAAATTTCCAAAACACACAAGAAGGATATGATTCTACAATGGAGATTCATCCCCTACTTATATTAGACTTTGACCAATTAACAAGGGCATCTATTGGCACAACAGGGTCGACCACTCTAAGTCAAATATACTTTTTATTATATCTATTATTTATTATAATTAATATTAATTATCTTTTACATTAATTATTAATCACATTAAGGTGGGACCGACCTGTACCCTTTACATAACAATTAGGGTTACAGGTAGGTCTGACTCTTGAACAATATATATAGAAAAGGATATGATACACCCACTAGTACTCATCCACTAGGGGCACATCTATAGGGATGTCATAGATATGATTCACTAAATTACACATATGAACCAGATATTCACACATTCACCTGTGCTCGTCCACGGGCACGTCCACTCTACAGATCTTCTTTCCCAGTGCCACCGACAGGAGAATCATCTAGATTTTTCTTGTCAACTCTGCTGCTCATAGGAGGCTATCACATCATCTTCATTTTTGTTCACATGATGATGTTCCCAACACTTTTGGGATTTCTGTTGGCAGCCAATTCAATTTTTTCTATTGTCCTATAAGCTACCTACACCTATGTCTTCTGAACTTCAAATTTCATCACATTTTGCAAATGAACAATATTTTCCTTTCTTGCGACACTTGAAAATTGGTTTACATTTAGTTTTCACGACTGTAAGTATGAAAACTCCTCCATCGTTACTTGAACTATCATAATCTTTTTATTGATGTTTTGAGTGGCACTTACCTTTGGTTTATCGTTATGTGGCTGAAAGGATTTTCGAACTATGCTCATTGGACATTTTTATATGGATTGCATGACTTGATTTTATGAAGTTTGTGAGGCATTGAGCATATGAATTTATACATTTTATGACTAGCTTGATCATTGATTCTATAAAATGCATAAGGGTTTGGATTAAGTTTTTATATGTATAACATAATCCTTATGATAATTTTCATAAACTTAGGCTAGTCGACCATATGAATTCGATTCGGCACTTTGGTTAAATTTTGATTGATACATGGGCGCATATATAATTTTGGTGTTAACCCATGCGATGAATGTTTTGAACACTATGATAGTGTTGGCGTGTATTGGTTGGATTTTGATTAGTTGTACACATGACATAATAGATAATTCACCATTATGATTTGAATAGCCATATCGGTGGTTGTACTGTGACCATTATTGCTCTGCATGGCGGTAAATAACTCCACCACCTTCGCATGCTTGCGTTAATGCCTACCCGTTTTGGCTAGATTCATTGTTATTGGTTCGGGTAACGTTGTTACTCTGTGTTGATGAACTCTAACCAAACCCTTACGATGTGCTTGCGCCATGGCTCCTGTCGTTCGAGCTGAACCTAATGGCAGCCAGGCTCTGTTGATGTTCGAAAGTGCCCGCAGTGACCTTGAGGAAGTTGGATGGCTCTCGTTCATATAGAAATTCGAAGGGTTTAATCTCTGCGTTGCCCGACAATTCGCATCGACCTTTGATGGTTGTCGAGTCAAGGTCGGCAATGTTCAATTGAAAATTGATGAGAAGTTTATCAGTCTTGCTACTGGTTTGCCTATCACTGGACAACGATGGTCCAAGAATTGCAAGGTAGAAGAAGTCCCTTGGACTTTGCTCTTCCAGTCGCGTAAGGTTAGCTCTTGTGACAAAGGTCTGCCCGTCACCATGCTTAAACACTATTGGCATGAGTTACTGATGATTATCAAACAATTTATCACCTGCGAGGGTCGGTATGGGTTTGTTTTCTTACACCACCTTCGTTTGCTTATGGTTTTTATGGATTTTGAGCTCAATATGCCATACTATCTGCATAGAATCCTGTTCAAGATGTCAAAGAGATACAAAAGGAACCAGGCTGATAGCAGCCTCTTTCACTACGGGTTGGTTAAAATGTTTGTTTTTTATCATCTGGGGTTACACCGAGACTGTTGGAACGATTTCCTTGCTCGCAATAATTTTGTGGATTTGAATCCTCCATAGGTTGACAAACCTGTGGTGAGCGAGGGTAAGACTGTACCCCCGTTACCCTACAACATTCTATTACCTAAACCCTTATTCAACTCACCTATCGACCTACCCCACTCTGTGACTAAGGATGTCGAGACTATTAAGCCTGTGGGAAAGAAACCTAAAGCCACACCTACTGAAAACGCTACAGGAAAAAATAATGCTCATTTAATCTCTCGTATGGCAAGGAATAAATCGAAACCCCCTGTCAATCCTAACCCTATCGTATTGAGCGAGGACTCTGATTCAGAGATTGAACGTTTTTTGTCAAGTGAATATCCCTATTCGGAAGGTCTGTGTGCCAAACCCTCGTACGACTTCGTGTCAAACCTACCACCTTGCTTGAAAAGCGACCCTAACTACCCAGGCATTAAGCTGCCTTGTGAAAACCCCGGTCACTCATCAAAACCCTCTCCTGAACCTGAAATGCCACCCTGTGATCAATGCGGCTCATGGTTGGAAAGATATTATCTTGATGTACCTATGCTACAGTCTAGAATTCACTATTTGGAGGACCAAGTTGCACGGCTTACCAGTCAAAAGGCTGAGTTACAGACCATTGATAAGAAACAGAGGACGATAGGTTCTATCTTGTTCTAAAATGTGGAGTCAGCTACAGCAGTCGTGAATTCAAAGTTGGCATGATAGCAGCCTCACAGGTATGTTTTATCACTTGTTTATATAATGAATTCGAATTTGGTTTTGAATAAGTCTGATTACAGCGTGGATTTGCTCTGTCACATTATATGCATTATGTACATAGTTTTGTTTTGAAAAATTGAATTTCGTTTTCCTAGTTTAGTCTTGATTGGATTTCCTTCAATTTGATTAATTGTGGTATGGATTGGATTGGTTCGATTTGGCTTAAATTGGAAGCTCTGATGTCATAAACACAAGTTGTTTCTCATATTTGATTCTGGACACAATCACATTTCTTTTGGATTTCATTATAATGCATATGCTATGTTTGGTGACAATTGTGATATGGTTAACTGTTACGGTGACTTTCGACCAAGATCGAATACAATTTGGATTATGTTTAATGTAATTCTGTTTTATATACACCCAAACCGTGAATAGACACGAATCATAACAGTTATACCCAGTCGATTGACTCGCGTTGGTTTACGCCTCCATGTTATCAGTTCGATTCATATTGCAATGAATATACTATTTAATTTTGATTTGAGGAATGAAAGTGACTATACCCAGGATCACGACTTGTTTCTATATTTAACTCAGGCACGATTTGTTTCGATTGTTGCCCAGTTTACGATTATCACTTCTATCGATCTGATGATGATTGTGATCACTATTTGATTCTGCCTATTGACTGCCAGCGATCGAAATCTATGGCGAATTTTGGTTGATGTTGTTATGAATGTTTTATTTGCCCATAATCGTAACAGTCTTCCCTCTTTGTATTTAATTAAAACAACATGAATATTATGCTACATTATTATAGCCATAAAAAATGGATTATGATTGGTTTGGATTGGATCGTATCTCATACGATATGACTCACTATGGATTTCATTTGATATGAAATAGTCTTGTTACTGTTTGACCCGATTTTATGATAACCGTGAAACAGAGTACTCTTACCCCTGTTTCGATTAAATCACTTTTGATTATGTTTTATATTGAATGGTAAAAACATTTGAATCATTAGTGATTCGTTTTGAATGATTATTAAAAAGAAAATTGGATTTGATTATTTTAAAAGATTTGATTTGATTTCTATTTGATCATGTATGTTATTTTAGACTAGCTACAGAATCAGATGATTCTGTAGCTAAGTCTGTAGAATCAAATTCTTATTTTTTTGTTGATGAAATACCTTTCTAACTTGATATTTTTGGTCTATTGCAGATAAATTCGAAATTACAGTGGATATGATGAGCAGTTAGGGGATATTTCAAATATTTCACTTGCATTTTAGTTTCCTAGTTTAGTTGATTTTGGGATATCTCCCAGATTATGTAAAACAGTTTGATATTATCCACAGGGAGGTTTTACCCTGTGGAGAGACTTATATATACTTATTATTTTTGTAATAATGTTCATCCTCATTCGTGGGAGAACAAGGATATGGAGTTTTAATACAGACTGAGGCAGAATTTGGTGTTTTGTTACAGCTTTAGCTTCTCATCATATCAATATTTTGTTTCATGTTGTGTATATCAATTTGTATCTGGTTAATGACTACTTTAGCTATCTTAATCATGTGCAAATGATATAATTTAATCACTGTAATCCATATTTGTTTTCTTCTAAGTATTTAAAGAACATAGCAATTGCTTAATTCAGTTTGTGAATGGTAGATTTCTCTTCTTCATAAGTTGAATTATAAAGTATAAGTTTTTGCATAACAGGTTTCCCTTATTGCAGAGATTTATAAATCATATAATTGTTATGATTTTTTATGTCTTGTTTGTCCTGTTAACAACTCAAAGAGCAACACAGCCTATCGTTTACGAGAAGCTTTTGGATCAATCCAGTGCGAGTTTCCTTCCTCCGACCAACTTCAAAGTCATCATACACAGGACAAATTAGGAGCGTTTCCAGGTCAGTTAGTCACTTCTTTGTTTACTGTTCTTATTAGTAGTTTAGTTTAGATATAATTTTAATTAGATTTATATTAGATTGTTTAATTTCAGTAAATATATTAGATCGTTTAATTTCAGTAAGTTTTATTTATTTTTCATAAAATATAAAAAATCAAAAAACATATCTTGTTGTCTTAGGGCAGAAAGCACATGAGTTTTATAGGTTTTATTTAAATCTGCCAATTGTGTATATTGTATATTTGTGAATAAGTTGTAATCTAATTGGTAATTAGATAGTCAATTATTAGAGTTAGTGTAATAGCAATTAGTAGTTTGTATATAGAATAGTTAGAGTAGTTTATATTTAGTTTTAGTTTAATTTATTTAGTAGTTTGTTTTAATTAGGTTAGTGTATTAGTTTGTATTTAGTTTTATTTAGTTTAGTTTGTTTTATTTGTTTTAGATAGATTAGTTAGTTTAGATTAGTTTTCTCTTTGGTTTTCTTAAGACCTTAGAGCGGCCAACAGAGCCGTTAAACTCTTCAGAGTGGTTCATTCCAAACGGCTTGGGTTATTGGACAACCCCGGACTGGTTCCACTCTCTCAATTGACGGACGGACAATTTCGCCCGTCAACAATTTCCCACGTTCAACTTGTGCTCAGCCACAGACACGTCCTCACTCAACAGATCTCTTTTCCACTGGATAATCATCTCGAGTTCTTCTCACTCACATCATGGAGGAGGTCATCTCTATGTTCCTAGCTCTATCGTAGAATGGAACCATGAACCCTTCTTAGGGGCCTTCTCTAAGGTTTGTAAGCTGAGAGAAAGGCTTCACATAGCTTCAATGTTCCACATCTCACAGGTTTGTAAGCTAGAGGATATCTCCCATAGTTGCATTCATCAACACTCCCTCTCAGCTAGGGAGGCATTCTTTATCATGCCAAGTCTCACACGGATGTATTTTAAATTTTGTCTTGGTTGGAGTTATTGACACTTCCTCTCAACTAGGGAGCCATTCTTCATGAAGTTAATTTGGTGAAGATATCTGCAATCTTCTCATGTGTAGGAAGGTAATGCATGTGTACGACTTTCCTCTGCATCATATCTCTGAAATAAGGATGTTTCATCTCATTGTATTTCGATACATTAGGAAACACTCGGTTCTCAAGGAGCTTTTACTCACGGATTTTGGTCATCATCATGGGATCCATCTCATGGTCAAGTAAATCTATTAGAATCTTGTGAAGCCACATTTCTTCGCACACTTGATGCTTATATAATCTGCCTCTGTGGTACTCAAGGCCACAGAGATTCGTTTTCTGCTGCATCAGGAAACCATGGCAAACTTCATGGTAGAACATCAACTAGATGTGTTCTTTCGGCCCACTGTACTTTCTTCTTAATCTGAATCGGTATATTTTCACTGTATATTTTCCTTAACTCAGGAAAATCTTATCGGTGCTCTGTCATGCTTCTTATCCCAAGAAGTAGTGCATCATACTCAAATTCTTCATCTCAATTTCAGAGGTCAAGGATTACTTGTATCCAACAACAATGCTTTCTAAATAAGTCATCAGGATCAGGTTCTTGTCACCAACACTATATAGGTTTAGATTAGCAACACTCTTGTTGAAATCCAAACTCATCAAGAATTTATCTATTTGATATAGTTTCCAACTCACGTATGGTAGTACGGAAGGAAGTGTATCGGTTCACTGGGTCAAGTGTCTCATCATAGACAACTCCCTTTGTTTATGAGAAACCTTTGTATATGGATCTTGTTTTGTATTTCTTGCTACTTCCATCAGTTGATTGCTTGATCTTATATATCCACTTGGAAGTTACCACATACTTCCCTTTTTGGTCCCTGAATAATATCTTATGCATCATTCTTTAAGATATATTGGTTTTCTTTTGTTATGGCATCTTTCCATATCAGTTCTCTTGTTGCTTCTCTAGGACAAGGAGTCTCAGCATCAATGAAGTGGCTCATGACTGAAGGATAGATCGAAAATATATTTTTCTTTCTCAGAATGTGTCTTGAGAGGCTTGTATGTTTCTTTGCCTCTTGCATAGTGAGTCTAGGTAGGCATTTTATGCCTTACTACAATATTTCTAAACATATCAACTGGATATCTTGGATAACCTGGAGTAATGTTTGTCTCCCTATGAATTGTTGAAGGGGGAGAAACTAATGCCTTTGAAGATTCATTGTATCCTTTATTCATAAAGGATCTAGCTTGGACTTCTTCTCTTTGGGTACATGAATGTATATGGTCATGTACATAGTCTGCTTCATATCTCATCTAATATGTTTCCTTCTACAACCTTAACTATGGCTTCCTCAAGGTTATCACCTGTGACTTGAATAAGTTCAACAACACAACAAGCAAGAATAATACTTTTTTGATAATAGTAGATAAAACAAAAACATGAAAAATCATCATAGTAGCTCCTTTAGAGCTATCACTCGTGACCTGTCTGAAGCCAAGATCAAAATTAAGAAATACAATATGAAATGAGGTCAACACTCTTCTAGTGTTGTGATCAAACATCCCTCCATGGTAACCTAGGATCAACACAAGAAGTTTCTCCTAGAGGAGAAGTTAGTTGTATTTGTTACATTAAGCATTTATCTCAATATGCTCACATGCTATCAAGTATAATACTTTACAAACACTGCTACCTCAACTATAATGTTTACTTGTAAGGGGTAGTAATCAACTTTGTCATGTGTAATTTTGAATCTTACCAGCTTAATTAATAAAAACTGGAACCTGGAGTCTTGTCCTCAAGAATGAGTGTGTGTTGCTTTTCTTTCAAGTCTCCTTCACTCAAGATGACAAGTGCTTTCTTCAACCTGTCTTTTGTAATAGGACAATATGTTATCTTGACAAAAGGTTGGGTTAGAAAATAAAATCTATGATCTCAACTTTAATCCATCTAATACCTTGAATTTAATTTTGACCAAAGGTTAGTATGATGGTCATAGCTTCAACATGAAACCTAGATCAAAATAATGTCATAACAAATAGATGCATACTAGAATAATCAAACCTGGTTTGCATTATTCCTTTGAATGTGTTGGATCTTGAGATCCTTCTGGATCTATGGCAAGAGATCCCTTCTCATGAAAATACCCTTTAAAGATTAACAGTTTAAACATATGTGAGTACATACCTTTGATAGCATTTGTAGGTAGTGGCACCATATGGTAGCATTGGTAATCATTACCAACTCTTAAGAAATTCAAGGGTGGCTGCAACTGGTACTACAACTCATGCTTCAACTGATACTGAAACTGCAACTATAACTGTAACTTATTCTAAAACTACCACTGCAACTTAGGGTTTTATGAGGAACCCCTAATTTTTCAAACTTCAAAATTTAAAATTATGATCTAGGGGCTAGATGTGTTGAGCTGAGGCGAGTATGCTAGTACAGTCATATTTCTGAAAAACAAAATTTCCCCCCCTCAAACTTGACCAGCAGATTTTTGGACTGGTGTTTCTGGTTTTTTGGTACTTCTAGTACTTCTTGTTTTCTGGTACTTCTAGTACTAGTGTAAACTGGGGTTTCACTTTCCGAGAGTTCTATCCACTAAAAAGGTTTCGAAGAGTACCTTGGGATAGGGCGCACTTTTCTAGATGGATTTTGGGTTGAAATTCCTCTTCAATAAAAAGCCCTAATTTTCTTGTACGACAATAGTGACGTTTTTTTTCTTTTTCTTGTGAAAGATGCTTGTGCAATGGGTTCTTTCAAGACCTATGCTCTGAAACCATGTTGATTTTTCAAAAGCATTAAGTTAAGCATGTAGTTCATTTCAATTTCATCATGTCTTAACCATAAACAAGAATGTTGGAGCAACCAAGATCACAAGAAGAAACACCATGCACAAGAACACAAGAAGTAGCCTGGGAAACCCTTCTCAACAAGGGAAGAAAACAATAACCAAATCCTTTTCTATATTCATCAAGAGAAAGACCTTTCACCACCAAGATGACTTAGCACACAAGAGGGTGCTTAAGCCCTAGAAACCCTAGTGCCCAAGAGAGGTGTGCACCTTTGCCAAGGAGAAGTACTTGCTAAAATTTCCAAAACACACAAGAAGGATATGATTCTACAATGGAGAATCATCTCCTACTTATATTAGACTTTGACCAATTAACAAGGGCGTCTCTTGCCACAACAGGGCTGACCTCTCTAAGTCAAATATACTTTTATTATATTTATTATTTATTATAATTAATATTAATATTAATTATCTTTTACATTAATTATTAATCACATTAAGGTGGGGCCGACCTGTACCCTTTACATAAAAATTAGGGTTACAGGTAGGTCTGACTCTTGAACAATATATATAGTAAAGGATCTGATACACCCACTAGTTCTCATCCACTAGGGGAACATCCATAGGAATGTTATAGATTTGATTCACTGCATTACACATATGAACCATATCTTCATGCGTTCACCTGTGCTCGTCCTCGGGCACGTCCACTCTACAGATCTTCTTTCCCACTTCCACTGACAGGAGAATCACCTATACTTTTCTCGTCAACTCTACTGCTCAGAGGAGGCCATCACATCATCTTCATTTCTGTTCACATGGCGATGTGCCCAACACTTTTGGGATTTCCCAAGTTCACCTTGTGCTCAGCCACAAGCACGTCCTAACTCAATAGATCGCTTTTCCACTGGATAATCATCTGAATTTCTTCTCACTCATGTCATGGAAGAGGTCATCTCTACGTTCCTAGCTCTATCCCAGGCTAGAACCAAGAACCCTTATTAGGGGATTTCTCTTAGGTTTTTAAGCTAAGAGAAAGGCTTCACATAACTACTATGTTCCACATCTCACAGGTTTGTAAGCTGGAGGATATCTCCCATAGTTGTATTCATCAACACCATGTATATATGTGTCTCTATTGTATTTTGTGTCTTCTGTGTTTTATTTCCGCATTTGTTTTATTTTATTCCTCCGCAATCTTGTTTTTTTAACAATTGATATCAGAGAAAAAGGTAAGTCTCGAGAAAAGAGGGTTCCTGGTTCAAGTGGGAGCAATGGCAAAAGATGGAAACTTTAGGGTCAATAAATTTAACGACCAAAATTACTAGTTATGGAATATGTTGATGGAATATTATTTATATCAGAAGGATATATTCCTACCATTGGGTGGAATAGAAAAAAATTCAACGACCACGAAGGACGAAGAATGGGAGGTTCTTGACAGAAAGGCACTAGAAACGATATGACTAAGCCTAGCAGGCGTCAGTGGCTTTCAATATTTCAAAAGAAAAGAAAACAAAGGAGTTGATGGATGCATTAGCTAGACTATACGAAAAACCCTCGACATCCAATAAGGTATTTCTAATGAAGAGATTATTTGATATGAAGATGTCAAAAGGTGGGTCTATTGAAGATCATTTAAATGAATTTAATACAGTTACTAATCAACTAAGTTCTATAAAATTGGACTTTGATGATGAGCTCAGAACGCTTCGAATATTGTGCTCATTACCAGAAAGATGGAACGGATTAGTCATGGAGGTAAGTAACTATGTATCTAGTTCAAACACTTTAAAAATTGTTGATTTTGTTGGTGTTATCCTTAGTGAGAAAATGTGATGGAAAAGAACAGGTGAGACATCAGGTAATGCGTTAAATTTGGAGAAATCCGAAGAAAAAAAGGATAGAGGAAAGGGTTCAGGGAACTGCAGGAATTCTAGGAACGACAGATCCAAATCTAGACTAGGAAAAATAGAGTGTTGGAATTTTAGGAAGAAAGGACATATGAAGAAAGACTATAGAGCTCCAAAGAAACAAAGAGATGGACAACAGGAGAAAAATCAGGAAGAAAATGTAACAGGTGATGTGTTACAAGATGCTTTGATTCTTTCTATAGATAATATTTTTGAGCCTTGGGTAGTAGATTCAAGGGCTTCATTTCATGCCACACCCCATAGGAAACATTTTCTAGATTATGTTCAAGGTGATTTTGGACAGGTTCATTTGGGTGATGATGCACCATGAAAAATTGTTGGAATGGGAAAGGTAAAAATAAAGAAAAAGAATGGAAACCAATGGTTGTTGAAAGAGGTAAGACATGTTCCAGATCTAAGGGAAAATCTAATTTCAATAGGGTAGTTGGAAAATGAAGGTTGTATATCCATATTTACAGATAAGATGTGGAAGGTCACCAAAGGATCATTGGTGATAGAAAAATGAGAGAAGGTAGGTACATTGTATTTACGTACTGGTAATATTGACTCTTCTATCTCTTTAGCTTCTACAAGAGTGGATATAGAACTGTGGAATCATAGCCTTGGACACATGAGTGAGAATGGGATGCAAATACTTCACAAAAGAATTTTTTTCCAGATCTTAAATAAATTGATTTGGATTTCCGTGAACCTTGTGTTTATGGAAAACAGAAGACAATCAAATTTATTAGAGTTGGAAAAGAAAAGAAGAGTGAAAGATTAGAGCTTGTGCATACAGATGTATGGGGACCAACTCAGGTATCATCTCTTGGTGGCTCTCATTATTATGTTACTTTTATTGATGATGCAACTAGAAAAACTTGGGTTTATTGCATTCG
>ML817134.1:27521-51871 GCA_009831015.1 Picea engelmannii | reverse complement strand
TCTCATTATTATGTTACTTTTATTGATGATGCAACTAGAAAAACTTGGGTTTATTGCATTCGACAAAAATCTGATGTTTTTGATACTTTTAAGAAATGGAAATCTTTAGTTGAGAATGAGACAGGAAAAAGGTTGAAGTGTCTTAGATCAGACAATGGAGGTGAATATTGCAGCAAGGAGTTTGATGATTACTTTTCATACCATGGGATTCGTAGAGAGAATACAGTTCCAAGAACACCACAAGAAAATGGTGTGTCAGAAGGGATGAACAGGACAATCATGGAGCGTGCAAGGAGTATGAGATTGCATGCTAGTTTTCCCTTATAGTTTTGTACAAATGTTGTAGATATTGTTGTTTAATTAATAAATAGAGGACCTTCAAGCTCTTTGGATGGTGGAATTCTAGAGGAGGCATGGATAGGTAAAAAGGTAAACTATTCTTTTTTTAATACTTTTGGTTGTGAAGCATTTTTCCATATTGATAAAGAAAATAGAACAAATCTTGAGGAAAAATCCAAGAAGTGTACCTTTATTGGATACCGTGTTAATGATTTTGGTTATCGCTTATGATATTATCAAAATCAAAAAATCATTAGGAGTAGAGATGTTATATTCAATGAGAATTTCGTGTACAAAGATCAGTTGCAGGGAAAGATACAATAAAAAGATAAACCATAATACACAATGTTTGATGAGATCACTAAAAAAGAAATTCCAAAGGTACCAGAAAATCAAAATGTACAACAACAGGAGCAACAGGTACCTCAAACTCCTGCAAGTGTTTTTAGAAGATATATCAGGTTAAGTAGACCCCCTGAATGATACTCTCCTTCATTGTATTATTTATTATTGATTAATTCCGGTGAACCCGAATGTTATGAAGAGGCAATGCAGGTAGACACCAAAAATAAGTGGGAGCAAGGTATGAAAGAGGAAATGGATTCCCTGGTAAATAAGAAGAATTGGGATTTGGTTCAGTTTCCTGCAGGAAAAAGAGCATTGCAGAATAAATGGGTTTACAAGTTGAAGGAAGAAGATGGAGGGAAAAAGCGGTGCAAGGCTAGACTTGTTGTAAAGGGGTTTGCACAAAAGAAAGGTATATATTTTGATGAAATATTCTCTCTTGTTGCTAAAATGACTTCAATTAGGACTATTTTAAGTCTTGTTGCAGTAGAAGATTTGCATCTTGAACAGTTAGATGTAAAAACAACTTTTCTCCATGGGGATTTGGAGGAAGAGATTTATATGCAACAGCCATACGGGTAGATATGCAGGTTGAAGAAGATCTTGTATGTCCTAAAGCAAGTTCCAGGGTAGTGGTATTTGAAGTTTGGCAGGTTTATGATAGAACAAGGTTATAGTAGATGTCATTCTGATCACTATGTTTATTTTAAAAGGCTAGAAAATGGAAGCTATATTATCTTGCTATTGTATGTAGATGACATGTTTTTTGCAGGGTATAATATGCATGATATAAATGTGCTCAAGAAAAAATTATCTAATTCATTTGCGATGAAGGATTTGGGTGCTGAAAAGAAAATCCTTAATATGAGAATAACAAGAGACAGGAAAAATCGCAAATTGACATTGTCTCAGGGTGAGTACATAGAGAAGGTGTTGCAGAGGTTTAGAATGCAGAATGAAAAACCAGTTAGTACACCTTTTCCCAGCCATTTCAAATTAACTAAGGAAATCTGTTCCAAGACACATGAGGATATAGAATACATGTCCAGGGTCCCTTATGCATCAGCAGTTGGTAGCTTGATGTATGTGATGGTTTGCACAAGACCAGATATTGCACATGCAATGGGAGTTGTGAGAAAGTATATGAACAATCCAGGTAAAGAACATTGGGAGGCAGAAAAAGTGGATTCTCAAGTATTTGAGAGGTACTGCTACTCATTCATTATGTTTTGGAGTTTCAAACACTATTCTATATGGATATGTTGATTCAAATATGGCAGGTGATAAAGATAGCAGGAGGAGCACCACAGGGTATGTTTTTACTGTAGGTGGAACAACAGTAAGTTGAATTTTGAAACTACAAAAGGTTGTTTCACTTTCAACAACAGAGGCAGAGTATGTTTCTTCTACATAGGCTAGTAAAGGTATGATTTTGTTATAGAGGTTTATGGAGGAATTGGGAAAGAAGAAGGAGAATAGCAGGTTGTACTGTGACAGTGAGAGCGCCCTTCATCTTACAAATAACTCAGCCTTCCATTCGAATACTAAGCATATACAACTCATGTACCATTTCATATGATCTGTCTTTGAAGATGGACATTTGAAGTTGGAAAAGATACACACTAGACAAAATCTTGCAGACATGTTAACAAATGGAGTAACCAGGGAGAAACTGAGTTCCTGCTCAGTTTTAGTTGGTATTCAAGCATGAAGATGAAGATGAGAAATTTTCCAAGTCCAGGAAGGATCATAGTCCAACAGATATAAGAACGGTGGAGTTGTTGAGATCAGTCTCCAAGTGGGAGATTGTTCATTATGGATCCTGATTATCTTCCTGATTCAGAGGTATTTTTTTTCAGTCGTGTTTATACCCCATGAAGACTTTACACCCTAGAATACTATACACCCCTACACACGGGGGAGTGCATGGGGGGCTTGCCCCCCTGCGGGGTCCGGGGGGGATATCCCCCGGACTGGGGGGTCCGGGGGAAAGTGGGCCCCCGACAGTGGTTCGGGGGACATCGTTCCCTGATGGGGCTTCATGGGTGAATCCCTCGAAAGAAAAATTTCCTTGTAAATGTATATTGTAATTTCATAGTAAATCTGGACCATTCATTATAAGGTTGCAGATTTGATGGTAGAAGTTATGTTGGGTTTTTTTTCCCTAGAAGGCAACCCTCTTTTATGAGAAAAATGTATTACGGATATGGATTATTGTGAATATTGTATTCTAAGTGAGGATACTCTGAGAGAAAGAAGAGGAAGTTACAACGGATGTGTTGTAGGTTGTATCCCTTCATTTGCTAGATAATAATAAAGGAAGGATCTGGAAATTTCTCTGGTGGACATATCCCACACTGTGTGAACCACATATATATGTGTATCTATTGTATTGTGTATCTTCTGTGTTTTATTTCCGCATTTTTTTTATTTTATTTCTTCGTGATCTTGTTTTTCTAACATGACTTGGGAAAAAATGGAAACTAAGGAAATCGAGTATGGGAGGTTAAATAGACATAGGGTGAGAGGTCCCCAAGGATACAAGTTGTCACTTGGTCATAAAATCCATTGATCATCAATGTGCTCTAATATAAATTTCATACTTTGCGGGGTTTCCTTACTACCCCGATTTTCATTTACCACAAAATCATTGTTGTCGCCCACCTAGTAACCACCCCATTCCCTGCTTCCATAGTCACCTAGTCCTATCAGAATGTTGTCAACAATATTAGTTCCATCATGTTGACCTCTCATAGTAATTAAATTCCAATTCTTTCCAAATATGCAAAATCCCATAGTGGGCGATGGCATTTAGACCTTGATTATTCTCAAAATGTGCCAAATATTCATGGTAGTATGACATGTCACATTCAAATTTATTACATCAAAGTTCTTATGCTTCCTATTATTTATTGCGATGTCGAATACTCTACTCATGTGAGAAGTCTTAATCTGTGGGGTTTCCATGTATGGGGACTACTCACCCCTGTGCTTGTGGGAAGAGTGTCAGCCTATCACGTCTACCCCTGGTGGGTCAACACCCTTCTTTACTCGTATCTAGTTTTTGGGCCCTTTCCATGGAGGGTCATCATAATTCATGGTTGGGAAATGGAAAATATATTAGCTACCCAACCCTGAGTTGGATTCCAACACTAACTTTCATGGCCCATTCGTTGGTGTGATGGTAGTCGATGACATTAGAGGGACAGGACTACGGACTGGTGCAATGTGCTTGGTTTTTGGATGGATCTTTCATGCATTCATATTCTACTTATCTAGACCACACATCTCATAGGAACACATATTTATGGATATTAACCCCTAATCTGAACCTTTCCTTAATTGACTCCACTACTTCTGCCCACTTGTGTAGATGTTCGCAATGCACCACCCACCATTTCATAGGTATTCCTTCCATCACTATGTTGAGGGATTATATCTGGTGGTAGAAGGGAAATTTATGCATTTGGTAAAGGAATTTTTCCATTGATTGTATTCCATCAAAGTGATATGGAGTATAAGTAATGAATCCAACCTCGCATGCTATGGTGGTAATTTGTGAACATCTCGTAGTAGAGACTTCATATAGATTATTATGCCATCTCTTCATAGCATCTTCTAAATTTGTGTCATATGATCACACACTTCTCCAACTCATCTCTCCATATATTGTGGGATTGATGTAATTATCTCTACTCCCTATGATCTGATAAATGTTCTCAATAATGGATATGTGTGCATCCTTGTTCATAGGTTCATTCATTCAGATATAATGGTACAATCACATGCAAGGTATCCATGTAATAGGATATTTTCCTTTTCTTCATATTCAACACTGCATTATTGTCAAATTCACAGTCAATACCAAGTAGTGTGGGGTAGGGATATGAATTTTCCATGATCTCAATCACTTCTAAGTCTATCTTAGTCTTCAACCCTTCAATGCTCACTTATACTTGTTCTAGTCGATCGATAGGAAAGATTTTATATTAATTAGCCAATCTGATTTGAATGGGGGACCACACCAAGTTACGATTTCCCATCAACTCCCATGATTTATTTGGTAGGATTTTCACATCGGATCCCAGATTCAATATGACACCATCCATCTCATAGCTTCCGAGTTCAACCATCATCTTGAACTCTCTTCATGTGCGCTTATGTTTTCTCACCTGGAACATATCCATTTATGGTAATGGGGAAGATATCAATACATTTTCTTCTTCTTTCCCCATACATATTGTTAACATATGTGTAAACCTCCTTGTAGCATCATGATCACTTAACATTTTCAAACAATAGCGCAAGAAGTTACTTACGATATATTCTACTTTCTCTTCACAACTAGTGTCGCATAATGTTATTTCTTGTGTTGTGCATCGCATCTCTTTGCACAGGTTCTCCTCTATTTCCTTTTATTTTTCCTATCATACCTCTTCCTTCCTATGGGCTTCTTCCAACGACCACTTTTTAGTGTTTTGTATCTCTTTGAGCACACAATATTTCTCTAATGATGTTTGTGTGGCGCACTACAATTATTCATGGACGCGGGCCTCCTCTAAGGTACTTTTTCTTGTGTTGTACCTCCTTCTGAACCCGAGATTCCTCTAACAACAGTTTTGTCATGCATTTCAATTATTTGTGTACTCTCTCCTCCTCTAGAGCCCTCTATGCATCACACAAAAACTACTTATGTTGTGCAATGTCAAACATGGGAGTGGATTTCTTTGCTTTTATAATATTCCCTTCTACGTTCTAACCTAAGATTTCCCCATGCCCTAATTATGTTCCTATGTTAATTCCTCCTTGGGTTACCACACATACATCAACTTATTCATCCTTCTTTTGATTCATGTGTGGCTCTGTAATTACCATGTTTCATTGTTCTTTCTTCTCTTCCCACTTCTTCAACAAGTCGAAACAATGTTCAATGGCATGCTCGATATTGTAGTAGTACCCAAAGAGAGCATGTAGTTTGGTACAAAATCTCAAAATGTGGCTTACCTCACCACAATTAAAGAAATTAGGTGGTCTTCCTCCACCTCCACCAAATCCTCATCCTATGCCTTGTCCATGTCCTCCTCTCGGACCTCCTTGGTATCCACCTCTATCTACATCTCTATGGTCGCCACCTTTCTACTCTTCTTGGACTTGAAAGGAATCATGCATGTGGTCCTACATCAACTGAAGAGACCGAAATTTGTTCACATCATTCCACATGGATTTGTATAAATCACAAAATGGAGTATTCTTAGTCTTCTGGTACTTCTAAAGTGTTCGACATCGGGGAGGGATATGTCCCCATCATCCACAAATCTGACACCACTCAGTCTAAGGCCCAGTCAAAAATGGATTATGCACACTCGTCATGAAGTATATTCCCAATGTATGACATTCATCAGGCTTGTGGTGACCTTTAGATTGACATGTAGTACACCATATGTGTTCATGCACCACTTTCATCTTTTCCATATCTTGCAATTTCATTGTAATATTTGCAATTTGGGACTGAACCTACGCCAATCCTACTAATGTCTCACCAACTCCTAGCATAACTTTTTTGGTGCATAATGGGTAGACCCAAGGTTCAACATGAAGTCACCAAAAAAATCCTCAGATAACAACCCTTTCCACATCACCCACAAGCAGGTGAAGTCTCACCCGAGGTATGTATGCGAACTGCAAGAACCAGGTTTCCGCTGTGATGAAGGGATGGGAGGCAGTCCTCATAACAATAACACTTAGAATTTGTTCATTATACCTTATATCAGGTGTGAAGAAACATAATAACATGTAACATATTCATAGAAACAAAACATATAACATATGCACAACAAACAAAACAATCACATCATAACACATAGACACCATGATTTAACATGGTTCACCCAAGATGGGCTAGGTCCACAATGAATGACTTCTTATTATATTATTCATAACACCCATTACAAAATATGTACACTACGCTCATACATTATTCCCTTTCTGTCTCCTATCTCTCTATCTCCTTCTGTCACTCTTCACTCTTACATGTCTCACATACCTTGCATACAAACTTACTTGTCTCTTCATACATTACATTACATTCACTCTTATCTATCCCAAAACCCTTACATATTTATACAAATACAATAGGGATTATCCCATATCAATGGACCCAAAATGCCTAATGGCTTCCAATGATCTTCCTTCTTTTGTGTGTGTTTATCCTTGAAAGATAAACATGTGTTTATCTTTTGTGCGTGTTTATCCTTTAAAGTGTGCAGTTCCCAAAAATGGTCCCAAAATCCTTTCCCAACAAGCCCTCAAGACTCACATGTGGCTCATCCTGAGAAACTTAGTTCTTCTACTGCACTTCCTGGCATGTCATAATGAACTTATGAAAATATTCCTTTTTGGTTGCAACCTTCTCTCTTGCATGTGCTTCTTTCTACAAAATCCTCTTTGTTGTCAGCATGGTAATGGGGTTCTTCAATTTCTCTGCATTGTCTTGCATTTCTTGCTTTACTATTCCTTGTGTAGACACAAGTACTTTTTCACCCAAAATGATTCCTCCTACAGAAACTCAAACTTCTACGCAAGAGTCTGTTGTTCATCTCTTATCTGGCTGATCTTGAGGTACAACTGGCTATTTTCAAATATTGCAGTCATTCGTTCCGTTTTTCGTAGAGTGTTTATTATCTCTTTGAACTTTTGTGCCTTATGTTATTCTTGTGCATGATATTCCACAAAGAAACATACCTTGTTTCCAGGAACAGTTGTTGCATACCTTCCACAAATTGAGTTTCTTCTGGCTCTCTCCAGGAAATCAATTCAATCAAAATTAGTAACCATGCATAATGAAACTTCGTTCCTTTCTCATGTGCTTCCCTGCAATCGGTTAAAAACCATTTCACCAAAAATGTCTCCCAGGTCATCTTCACTCTTTTTGTGCACTTTTCTATTGTTTCTATTACTCCTGTTGGCACTTGATGTCTGTGACATTTCTTGAGTAACTTGCAGGTTAACACCTACGTCGCAAACTTGACGAAATCATCATTAATGCTCATGACATCTAATCTATGCACTCCTCTGTGCCTGCCATATTTATCCTTCATCCTTTCCACTAATGATTTTTCCTGCACCTTATCTGTGAACAAGGGTAGTGAGTCTTCCCCTATTGTCAACAATCCTATAATTTGCACTATAATTTGGGTGTCGATTGACACTGGTCTGTCCAACAAGAGAAACCCTTCGTGGACGCAACTCAACAATAACTTGACACAAATGTTGATTTCTACACTTCTGCCAAAATGTGGGATCCGAAACAAGTTCAATATGCTTGTTCATTGTAGTCATGTTTCCCACTCCTGCTGCTCAACTGTGAGTACTAGTGAGTTCGGGAAGAGTCCTATGTGCATATAGTTCTGTGGTAGTAACTCCAGAAATTTCTTTAGGTTTTCTAGATCGTGGTATGAAAACCACAGAATTCCTATTGCACCCAACATATCTCCCTCAACAGTCATCCCAGGTGGAATCATCGGTGTAACAAGATCATACTTCAACTCCTTGGGTAGACTAATGTGATTTTTTGTTGGATTCTTGTGTGGCACATATGCCCTTGGAAATTGGATTGTATTTGATGCTTATGCTCTCAAGGTTTCTTCCTTTAAAGGTGTTGATTCCTTCTTAGTGCACAGTTTCTTTTTTTGTGATGTGTATTATCCTTCCTTTGGTGGCATCATTGCTTTCTGCAACTCACTCGACTCTCTCCCCTGTAAGCTTTGGCTCTCCTCTGGCTCTCTATTCTCCTTGAATGTTTGAGCAACATTAACCCTCTCTTGTCACCCCTCATATGATTTTATAGGTTGTTGAGAGTTGTTTCATTCGTCTTCGCACCCAAATTTTTAGTCCCATATGATTTTATTCACATTCAATTCTCGTCCAGATCCTACATTAATTTCATATTTTTTGGTGGGTCATGGTCTAGATTTGCTAGCCTGTCAAAATCTGGTCGTCTCTTTTCATTTATGACTAAGTGTTTCCACCATCTCTCCATCATGTTTTATTTTTAATTATTTTCCTGTCATCTGTGTAAGTCTTTTATTCTGGCTCTGTGCACAATCTAATTCTCCTTTCTACATGCCTTCCCCTTCCTTTATTCATTTCTACGACATTTTCTTGTTCATCGGTTTTTTTTCTAATTTAACTCTTTGAACAATGCCCGATTAAGAACTTCAAGATTCTTGTCTCTTCAAATGTTTATTGCGGCTTTCCTCAAGCTCTTTTTTTCTTTTTCTTTTCTTTTTCTATAATACAGATAATATAATTCAAATACTATGGTACACATACTACGCAATCATGATAGTGCGTGGAAGCATGACTATCCCTATATAGTTTTAGTTGACTATCGTTGACTAGTCCTTCCATGATTTCCCTATTCAATTTCTCCAATTGAACAACACCTGCCTTTGTCACAAATCTTATGGCATACAAACCGAACTAGTGCATTTGGAACATTCTAGGGTGCTACAAAAAATTTTTATCATACAGAAAAACTAGGTCTCGACTCTCCCATATGGAACTTCTTCTATTTAATATGTTTGTTATGCCATGCCTTTTCACGTGTTTTCTGAACCTATTGATGAAATCCAGTGACAAAGTGGTCTTCCTCCAATTCCACTAGCTCTGATAGTATTTTCTCTATTGTTTCTGAATCTGTGAGCTCTATCAGCGTGACAATGCGCAGACTGGGCACAATGAACTCCATGGGAATAATTGCTTCCTACCTTTACACTAATCAGAATGGTGTTTGTCATGTAAAATTATTACATGTGGTCCGATATGCCCATAGTACTACATGAATCCTCAAGTCCCAATCATCTTGATATACATTACATATCTTTGTCAGTGCATGCTCTAGGATATTGTTAAACGCTTGCACTGTTTCATTCACCTAAGGGTGATAAGGTGTGCTCTTTTGGTGATAAATATGAAATTATTTTGTCAAATAAATAATAATATTATTCAAAAATATGGGTCCCCTAATCACTCATAAGGATTCTCGGGCATCCAAACCTTGTGAAAACATTCTCAAAGAGAAACAATGCAACAATATCCAAGCTGCAATCTCTAACATGTTCTTCTTCAACCCATCGTCTCAAGTAATCTTTCGCAATGATTATATGTCTCTCTCTTGACATTTTTGTTGGTGGGTTGATTGGTCGAATGAAATCAACTACCCATTTTTCAAAATCCTGTAATGTAACTTGAGGTATTAAAGGAATCTCATCTCTTCTAGATGGCTTCCCAACTTGCTAACAAACATCACAGGTTTGACAAAACTCCTTAGCATCCATATGAAGGGTGGGCCACCAAAGTATTGATAGAAAAAAAATTTAACCGTCTCTTTCCCTACATAGTGGCCTCCCGTAATTCCTTGATGTGCCTATGATAGTAACATAGGCCTCTCATTCTGCAATACACATTGTTGAACAATACTATCCACCCCTAACTTATACAAATTCCCCGCTATAAGTTGATCATCTACTACCTTTACTACTAACTTCTTATTTTGTGTAATTGTAAAGTTGGGTGGGGCTACTCCTATGCTCAAGAACTGAAAAATATCTACAAAGTAATACTCAACCATCCATACTACAAACAAGTGCATGTCTGGTAGAATGCCATCCACATTTCTTGCATCTTCCCCTATTAATATGTGTGACAAATGATCAGGTCATGTATTTAATTTTCCTGGTTTCACAATCACTTCAAAATCATACTCATGAAATAATAACAACCATATGCATATCTCTTCCCCAAACACTGGCTTATTGACTAAGTATCTCAGCGTAGAATGATCTGTGTACATCTTAAGATGTGATCCTAGCATATAATTCCTAAACTTTTGTAATTCGTACACGATGGCTAGTTCTTCACACTCTATAGTAGTGTAATTATGTTAAGTAGTTGACAAATTTCTGTTGGAAACTGCAATGGGATGATCCAAACCTCCTTCCTCGCACTGAGTTAGAACTGCGCCTAATTCTATCGATCATGCATATACGTGGACATGGAATTCCTTCTTCCAATCTAGAAATACTAAAATTGGAGCAATAACCAGTTTCTGCTTCAAGGTATCCAAACTTTGTTGACATTCCTCATTCCATTGAAACTTGACCTCCTTATTGAACAAATTTTCTAGAGGGGTTGTGATTTGCGCGTATCCCCTAATAAACTTCATGTAGTACCCCATATGGCCCAATGTTACTCAAAGTTTTCAAACTGAAGTAGGCGGTGGAAGATCAACAATGACAATAATCTTCGTAGGATCAACCAAAAGTCCTTGTTTACATACTACATGACCCAAAAGGATACCAAATGGTGCGCAAAAAATACACTTCTTCAATTTCAAGGAAATATGGAACTATCTACATTTGTCCAACATCAAGCACATAGTTTTTGTTACCGTCAGAAGTCACTCCTGGATTGCGATAGGAGCAGAGCCCAATGCCCATCAGTTTTATGTCATGATAAATTTAATGGGTGATCAAATGGGTAGAGACTCAGGACGTTATCGCTCTAACTCAGGGACTAGATCTGGTCTGTAAAGAACAAACGAGGTCTTGATCCAACTTCAGTCAGTGAGTTGATTGCAAAATGAGTAGGTGGAAGACTTGGTCAGAGGAGTGAGTAGAACTACCTCGGGCAACAGGCCTTCAGCAGCTTGCAGAGGAAAAACTCTAAATGCAAGATCCTCTTGGTTCAGAGTTTCAAGGGACTGAAGGGGTGACTTGACTGGATCCTCCAATTCCAAGTCATTCAGCATTGAGAAAATCACAAGACTGATTAGAGACAATGCAACTGTTACAGTGATCCAACCTACATCATCCTATAACAGTTGCAACTCGACTGGATTCTCCAATTATGAGTTGTTCTAACACAATGAAAACAAAGATATGAAAGAAGCTGACATTCATAAGGCAAGAAGTCTCAAGAGTCCATGCATAACCAGAATAACCAGTGCTTCGTTAAAGCTTTTACAATCGGGAGCCTTGCTCAACCATCGATACTAAACAAAATACAAAAACTGAGTACATATACTCAGAAAAATTTGCACAACAGAGGCATGCTAGACTTTCAGGATGGGGCGTCTCTTCAATCAAATCTGGCCTGCACTCCTCTGTCATACGCCATATTAACTTTGCATGGCTCATGCCAGGGGGTAGCTGAGACCTTAAATGTTGGATTAACGTGCGTAGACTTCCCTGGTGAGTCAAGGACATTGGCATGGCTTCTATGGGAAAACTAGTACAGAGGACCACCTCGGGCAGACTTCCTGCCGAGACATCCATACCTTGAAATTAATGAGTGAGGCGAGGTTTCAACCACCCTCTCTCTTCTTCATTCACTTCGAGCAGGTATCAGGATCGAGATCAAGTTGAACTGGCACCTGGAGAACACGGTGATCCCTTCTGCAGCTAAACCCAGTGCTTCAGCCCTTTGCGCATCTTTTTCTATCGCCCCCAAGTGACTACGGGCTGTGACCCTGTGCCTATCTTCAAAGGAGATTTTGGCACTTCGCGTCTCGCGGCTGGGAGGAGGTTGTTCCTCATGCTTCAAAGTTACGATAGGAGAAATGATGACATAGCCTAATCACATGCCACGTGTCCCTCTGGATGGACGACTGAGATCTTCCGGCGATACTGTGGGCCCGAGTCCTGAATGATTTTGGTGCTTCGCATCTCGCAGCTATGAAGGAGCTACTTCTTGTGCTTCAAAGTCATGATGGGTGAAAAGGCGAAAAGCCTGATCGCACACCACATGTCCCTGTGGAATGGACGACTGAGACTGCTCCATGATACTGTGGGCCTGGGTCCGGGACTCCTTCGACACTTCGCATCTCATGGCTCCCAGCTGCAAAGAAAATCATTTCAAGGTCGCGATGAGCGAAGTAGCGACATAGCCTAATCGCGCACCAGACGTCCTTCTGGATGGACGGTCCTGATCATTTCACGAATGTAATATAAGCACCATCCATCGCGCTAATCGTGGCGCAACTCTGTTAACTGCGATTTCTCACTGACCGTCGATCTGCTTCGCCAATTGATCCTTGCCGTTGAAATCAGACTGCCCACTCGCTTGATTTTAAAACCTAAAATGAACTTCTCCTGTGGGCTGCACTCGGCACTTAGGCTGCGGCCTTGGACTAGAACGCATTTGATGGGTTTCCACACCCCATTTCTTCGCATTCTACATCAAGGGTCTGAAATCGGGAAAAAACACCCCGCTTGCAAGAATTGGTGCTAACATTAGGATCTATGGGGGATAGAGTCGTCTCTGTGATGCTCTAAGAACTCATTTTGCAGCTTTAGTGCCTTCTGTTGGGCTATGGAGTCATTTATTAATCCGAAAAATAAAAATGAAAATAAACAAAGAACCAAAAGCACAATATTTACAAACAAATGAGCCATCTAAGGCTCAAACAAAACACTTCTTCAGAAAATGCCCATTTATTGGGTTGTTGAAAACCTCTTCACCCTCCAAATCCTACAACCTGTACGTGTTGTTTGAGAAAACCTCGGAGATTTTGAAGGGCCCGATCCATAGGGCATCAAACTTTCTGTGTTTGCCCTTATCCTATACGGGTACATCCCACTTAAGCACCAAATCCCCAATCTCAAACTCTTTCTTCTTGGCCTTCCTGTCAAAAGCCAATTTGACCTTCTGTTGATGGTCTTGAATTCTGTCCATTACCTTCTCGCTGGCCTGTTGGACTTCCACCAGTTGATGAACTCTTCTAATCATGTCATTAGGCTCTTCTTGATAATCCTGGAAGAACTTTGCTACAGGAATGGCTAGCTGAGAAGGGAAAAAAACTTATGCTCGATAAACTAATTGGAAAGGGGAGATGCCTATAGATATCTTTGTGGTCACTCGATCGGCCCATAGAGAGAATTTCAACTTTGAATCCAATGCCTTTTTGTTGTTCTCCAATAGTCTTTTGATGATCCTTATCAAGCTTTTGTTGGAGGACTCTGCTAAACCATTGCCCTAGGGATAGTATGGGGTGGAGTGAATCAGTTTGATCCCAAATTGCTCACAGAACTTGGCTAACGGCTCAGCCTTGAAATAGGTTGTGTTATCAATGACGATCTTGCTTGGGAAGCCTAACCTTGTGATGAGGTCTTCCAAGAATCCAATGATTACCTTGTGGGAAGCACTCCTGGTGGGAATAGCTTCTATCCATTTAGTAAAGAAATTTGTGGCAGTTAGGATCCATCTATGTTTCCCACTAGAAGTAGGATGGATTTCTCTAATAAAATCTAGGCCCCATTGCTGGAAAGGTCCTGAAACAACCACAGGCTTTAAAGGTAAATACTTGAGCTTTTGTTTTCCTGCAAATCTTTGACATTGATACAGGCTCTGACCTTTCTGCAGACGTCAGTGAATATGGTGGGCCAGTAGTATCATGCCCTAAGGATTTTGTAGGCTGTGGATTTCCAGAAATGATTCCCTCCACATTAGCTATCGTGAAATTCAACCATGATCCTATCAGCCTCTTGTGGATTCATACATTTCAAAAGCACCCCCAGGGGATCTTTCCAATATAAAACTTGATCGATAAGGAAATATCTGACTACTTTGAGCTTCAGAGCTCTTTCCTTGTTTCTTTGTAGGCCATCTAGAGGTCGCAACTCCTGCAGAAAATATACGACATCCTTATACCAGGGACATCAAGCCAATGGGGGTTCTGCTTGAGAGTCTATATCAGACAGTTGATCCTGCTGATTTTCTGAGCATTCATTGATGACACCTACCCCCAAATCTTTGCAATTTGCTTCAACCAACAACTTAGCTAAACCTTGACCTTTGATTAATTTGGTAGGCCTTATTTCTAATTCAAACTCAAGGATCTTGGCTATCCACTTACTCCTCCTCTCGTCTATGTCAGGTTGAATAAGAATATCTTTAACAATGGCCAAGGGGACATAAGCATGATTTTTTACTGTAGGACATAGGTTCTAAAGGATTTGAGATCCTTTACCAGGGCATAGGCCTGCTTCTCCATAATGTCATACCTGACTTCGACATCCCTCAGAGCTCTGCTAAAATAGGCAATAGGCTGCTCTAGCCTGGCCTCGTTTGTATGCAATAAAACAACAGCCACTGTGTCAGGTGAGGCAAAGGAGAAAATAAGGAAATCCTTTGAGTAATCGGGACTGATAAGCACATGAGCTTCAGTCAAGGCCTTCTTTATCTGCTCAAAGGAACTTCGCGATTCAAAATTCCACCTCACTTCATTTCCTTTCCTCAACATGGTTGTTATAAGTCTTACCCCTTCAGCAAAGTTAGAAACAAATCTCCTTAGAAAATTAATCTTACCAAGGAAAGATTGGACCTCCTTCTTGGATCTTGAGATTGATAAGGCTTGTATTTCCTTAACTCTGCTAGAATCAATCTTGACTCCTTCGGCTGATACTATGTGACCCAGTAACTTTCCCTCCTTCACGGTGAACAGAGATTTATTGGGATTCAATGAAATGCCAAAACTCCTGCATTTCAGAAAAACCTTCCTGAGATGACAACAGTGTTCTTTATCAGATTTGGAAAAGACTGTTATGTCATCCAGGTAGATGACCACAAACTTATCCCTTTCCCCAACGAAAGATATGTCCATGGCACATTGAAACGTTGCCCCTGCATTCATCAATCCAAAAGGCATTTTAGTGTACATGAATGTGCCCCATGGGGTGGTAAATGTCGTCTTTTCCCTGTCCTCGGGAAGAACAGAGATTTGATTGTAGCCAGAGAAACCATCGATCATGGAAATCCTGGATGCTCCTGTTACCCTCTGCAATATATGTTCCATTTTTGGTAAGGGGTAATTGTCCTTTCGTGATCTCTAGTTCAGGTTTCTAAAATCTACACAGAGTCTGATTTCTCCATTCTTCTTCCTTACTGGGACCAAGTTGGCCACCCACTCTGAATATCTCAGTGGCACGATGATCTGGGCCTATAGCAGCTTCTTCACTTCCCTCTCCATGATAGGCAACAGCATAGGATTGATCTGTCTTAGCTTCTTCCTAAATGGCTTTGCCTCCTTTTTCAATGGGATTTTATGCTCAATGACATAAGTGTCATATGTTTTGAGATTTTCATAGGTCCACGCAAAAAAATCAGCAAACTCCCTCAATAGTTCAGCATATTCTGCCCTCTGCTCATTTGTCAGACTTCTGGATAATTTGACAAACTTAGGTTCATTCTCAGTGCCAATGTTGCACTGAGTTGTATCAGCATCATCCTCTGAGATTTCCCCTTTTAATGCCACATCATTTCTATCAAAAAGCCTTTCCAAAGGAACCAGTCCCCTTGGAATATGATTGTTGGGCAGCTGCACAATGCTACGCTCTGCAATCTTATTCAGAAAATTACCCTCATCAAGTCTTTCTTCAGAGATAGAGTCTTGGTCAATATGCATCTCTGAAAATTCTTCGACAGTCTCCAAGAATCTTTTGATCTCAAGATCATCCTTGAACACCTTCCAATGTTTGACATTGTCAGGTATGGAGGGCCTTGTATTTTACTTCTACATCGTATCTGAATTTGGGTGGCAAGGGAACTTTGAAATTGCTTTCTGATGTAGCCAAGGAATATGCCACTGTGTTCTTCTCTCTTGGGATGAAAGAAATGTTAAATGCTGAGAAGAAATTGTCAATTAGGTCCCATAGTTCATTTCTGTAACTCTTGAGTCGAGGATGCTTAGCCTAATAAGCATTTCTGATCTGTTGGACTATCAATTCTGCATCTCCGAACACTGCTACCTCCTGAATTCCCATTTCTTTTGCAACCCTTAAACATAGAACAAGAGCTTCATATTCTACCACGTTATTAGTTTCTTCAAATTCAAGCTTGTATGACAGAGACATGGTTTCCTGAGCAGGTGACAAAAAAAATATTCCAGCACCAACACCCTCCCTGGAAGAGGCTCCATCAAAAAACATTTTCCAGACGGAGGTGATGGGAAATAAAATTCATGAGAAGTGGTGGGTTGCTTTCTAAGTTTTAGAAGAGGCTCGGGAGCATTAGTGAGCTACAGTAGACTGGAACCTAAATCAGTGTCAAGGGAAAAGATAGGATGGTTGGTAGGATTGCCTTCATCACTGATTATATAGGCTAGTTGGGCCTCTCTGTACAACCTCCTATGTTCCCCTCCAAAGACTAGAATGATGGCATATGCGAGATCCATCTACAATGTTCCTCCAAGATTTTTAATCCAAGACCTAGACAACAACATGCCAAACTTGGGGGGAAAATCAGCTACAACAATGTCCATGACCACACTCTTCATTGGCAGCTGAAATAAAGAGACCACCAAATATTTGATGACTCCAAGACATTGCACCCTCCTTGAATCAAAAGAGTACAAATCATGATAATACTTTGTCACTTCCAGTCCCAACTCTTCCATGACTATTTTGGGCATAAGGTTGTGGGAAGCTCATGAATCCATGAGGCAATTATGCAACACTTTATCATGTATGTTCAGGGAGGTGTAGAAGGGAGGGGATGAATCATCTCTATCTTCTACCATGGGACCTAGGACGACTGCTGGCTTTTCATCTTGGAGATTTATTGAGTCGGTGGAAGGCCGGGGGGGTTGAGATTGTAGCAGTTTGGCGAGGGACCTTTTGAAATCTTCATTTTTAACTAGTTCAGAAAGGGGTACAGGAATTCTAATCTTCTGAATCTCATGCTCAAAACTAAAGGAGGGGAGAGACTTAGGATCTTCCCTTACCTCGGAGGCAGGTTCCTTGGCTGTTGGTGAAGCATTCTGAGCTTTCTTTTCTTTAGTAGTGGTTGCTACAACTTTAGTAGGCCTTTCCGCCATGAGGGGCTGATCCTAGCTATCAACATTTCCTTCTTTCCTTTTTGACTTGAGATTGTATCTATTAGGATTGTTGCTGGCCTTTTCCCCTTTACTCAACTCGTTGATTTGAGTGTTGATAAGGGATTCTTCATATGCAGATTGAGTCAAATGAGGAAACGGGGAAGTATCCTCGATGCAATGGATCTCAGGGTCGAGTTCATCCACCTCCTCCCCTTCCTCGTGAGTGACTAGGCTGTTCTGGAGAGGGGTCTGAATCCTCTGATCATCCCTGTCTCTGCTTCTTTGTTCCTTTGGCAAAGTCTGTGGCATATTGTTACCGGGCCTCCTGAAACCTTTGTTATCAGTATTCTGGGGGTTTCTGTACGTGGGCTTCCCCTCTAACTCCCACTTATCCATTCTAGCCAAAAGGGATTTCAGTACTTTAGCCACCTCATCTGTCTGAAGGGGAAGGGGAGAGGAATGGGATGAGGAGGACTCTGTCCTTCTCCTGGATATGTCTTTGTTAGCCTTATTCCTGAGTCGATCTACAACCAATATGTTAGACTCTACTTCCACGGCTGCGTCCTGCATGTGAGCCAGGGTGGTGGCTCTCCTTTCCCTCAGCAGGAGGCAGAAATCAAGATCAAAAGCACTGGCATAAGTGATATTTACAGAAGCTTCGAAGGGCTTTATCTCAGTGGGGATATTATTGTACATTTTATTAAATCTTTTGGAGAAGTCAGAGACAGAATCTCCTTCCTTTCTCTTCAAAGACCCAAACTCAGTCATGTAATACATGAAGTCCTTTTTGTCTCCCCATTGTCTCAAAAAGGCACTATCCAAAGCCTCAATCTCATCAATAGATCCAGGAAGCAGGGCCCTAAACCATTTTCTAGCCTCGCCTTCAAGACTATGGACGAAAATCCTCATCCATACATCTGCATGCATGATAACATGATTGTCTGTAAAACTGTAGTAAGCTTCAAGGTGTTCTTCTGCAGTTATGTCCCCTTCGCCTGTAAACTTGGGCAGCTGCTTGAGGTAACCATCTGCTGGAAGAGCATTGAGAGGTTGAGGTAACACAAGGGGAGCATACCTAACAGCTATAATAGCCTCCATCCTGGTCATGGGGGGATTTTCTCCTACCATAGGAATATTAGGTAGAGGAGAACTCGGAGGAGAAGGAGTTCGAGAAGGGGATACTGGGAATGAGCTTCCAGGAAACAATGGGGGATTTAGGGAGAGAGCTAACGGGCCTGAGTCAGCAGATGCTTGTCTCTGTGCAGAAGTGGCAACAATAACAAGAGGAGGAGTGGTAAAGCTAGGAGTGGGGAAGTCTCCTGTGGTCTTGGGTCTACGCCCAAGTATATCTTTAGGGGAAAGGGGAGTGACAAGGATTTCTCCCTCCAATCCCAGACCGGGAGGGGAAAAATCAGCAGGAACACTCCCGAAATTCAGGGAACGGGAAACTTCAGAAAAAGGTCTACAAGGAAACTGAGGAGGAGAAAATGGAGTTTCTACAGAAGGAGATGGCGGATTACCTAGTTCGACGGTGGAAGCTTCTCCTTCAGAGGCCTTTCCTTTTCTGAAAATCACCTCCGGATCAGCTATAGGTGTAGCTAGAGGCAGCTTTGGATGTGACTGTGTATGTCTACCTCTGGAAGCCACAACTAAAACAGCGGATTCACTCTAGTGGATTCGTCATAATGGAGTCGCTAGGTGCATAGTAGCAATATTCTAAGGCTCTGATACCTTATGCACCTTCAGAATCAGAGGCTCAATGTCATTCAATCCCGGGGAAAATTTTCAACTTCGTCCCTGGCAACGTCGCCAGAAATGTTAGTGTCAGAAGTCACTCCTGGATTGCGATAGGAGCAGAGCCCAACGCCCATCAATTTTATGTCACGATAAATTTAATGGGTGATCAAATGGGTAGAGACTCAGGAAGTTATCGCTCTAACTCAGGGACTAGATCTGGTCTGTAAAGAACAAAGGAGGTCTTGATCCAACTTCAGTCAGTGAGTTGATTGCAAAATGAGCAGGTGGAAGATTTGGTGAGAGGAGTGAACAGAACTACCTCAGGCAACAGGCCTTCAGCAGTTTGCAGAGGAAAAACTCTAAATGCAAGATCCTCTTGGTTCAGAGTTTCGGGGGACTGAAGGGGTGACTTGACTGGATCCTCCAATTCCAAGTCATTCAGCGTTGAGAAAACCACAAGACTGATTAGAGACAATGCAACTGTTACAGTGATCCAGCCAACATCATCCTATAACAGCTACAACTCGACTGGATCCTCCAATTTCGAGCTGTTCTAACAAAATGCAAACAAAGATATGAAAGAAGCTGACATTCATAAGGCAAGAAGTCTCAAGAGTCCATGCATAACCAGAATAACCAGTGCTTCATTAAAGCTTTTACAATCGGGAGCCTTGCTCAACCATCGATACTAAACAAAATACAAAAACTGAGTACATATACATAGAAAAATTCGCACAACAGAGGCATGCTAGACTTTCAGGATGGGGCGTCTCTTCAATCAAATATGGCCTGCACTCCTCTATCATACACCATCTTAACTCTGCATGGCTCATGCCAGGGGGTAGTTGAGACCTTAAATGCTAGATTAACGTGCATAGACTTCTCTGGTGAGTCAAGGACATCGACATGGCTTCTGTGGGAAAACCAGTACAGATGACCACCTCGGGCAGACTTCCTGCCAAGACATCCATACCTTGCAATTAATGAGTGAGGCGAGGTTTCAACCACCCTCTCTCTTCTTCATTCACTTCGAGCAGGTATCAGGATCGAGATCAAGTTGAACTGGCACCTGGAGAACACAGTGATCCCTTCTGTAGCTAAACCCGGTGCTTCGGCCCTTTGCGCAGCTTTTTCTATCGCCCCCAAGTGACTACGGGCTATGACCTTCTGCCTGTCTTCAAAGGCGCTTTCGGCACTTTGCGTCTCGCGGCTGGGAGGAGGCTGTTCCTCATGCTTCAAAGTTACGATAGGCGAAATGGTGACATAGCCTAATCATGCGCCACGCATCCCTCTGGATGGGCGACTGAGATCTTTCGGCGATACTGTGGGCCTGAGTCCTGAATGCTTTCAGCGCTTCGCATCTCACAACTATGAAGGAGCTGCTTCTTGTGCTTCAAAGTCGCGATGGGCGAAAATGCGAAAAGCCTGATCGCGCACCACGTGTCCCTGTGGAATGGATGGCTGAGACTGCTCCGTGATACTGTGGGCTTGGGTCCGGGACTCCTTCATCACTTTGCATCTCGCGGCTTCCAGCTGCGAAGAAAATCATTTCCAGGTCGCGATGAGCGAAGTAGTGACATAGCCTAATCGCGCACCACGCGTCCTTCTGGATGGATGGTCCTGATCCTTTGACAAATGTAATATAAGCACCATCCATCGCGCTAATCGTGGCGCAACTCTGTTAACTACGATTTCCCACCAACCGTTGATCTGCTTCGCTAATTGATCCTTGCCGTTGAAATGAGATTGCCTGCTCGCTTGATTTTAAAACCCGAAATGAAATTCTCTTGTGGCCTTGGAATAGAACGCATTTGATGGCTTTCCACACCCCATTTCTTCTCATTCTACATCAAGGGTCTGAAATCGGGAAAAAACACCCCGCTTGCAAGAATTGGTGCTAACAGTTTCAATATGGTCCTTCAACAAACTAAACACTGTCAATCATCCAAATATACTTCTGGGAATTTATGAATAAATTATTTAAAAGTTGCGACAACAACTCGGGAAAATATTGTTGGTGCATTTTTCAACCCGAAAGGAATGACTGTATACTAATAACATCCCCATTATGTCACAAATGTTTTCTCTTTTTAATGTTTTCTCTTTTTCATATCAGTAATGGTCTGGTTATCAAAATCCCAATCGAGTCTAAGTAACATTGGATAAGGTTTACTACCATCCACCATCTTGATTACCTCAAAATATGTTGTGTCGTGCACTCCATCGATATTAGCATTCACCCATGTCACTCTTCCAATTTGAACAATCTTGTGTTGATTTTCTAGCCTCAACTGAATTAGTGATTATTTCAACTTTGGTTTTCCCATAATTTACCATGTCTACTTCAGAATGACGTTCACATCAGATCTTGGATCCAAGATGATAGTATCCATATCATAGTCTCCTACATGTGCATTAAGTCGAAATTTCCTATTCATCCTTTTCTTGCACTATACCTGGTTAATTTCTCAATGTGCACCAAGTGTTTCTTTATCTCACATACCTTGCATACACACTTACTTATCTCTTCATACATTGCATTGCATTAGCTCTTATCTATCCCAAAACCCTTACATATTTATACAATAAAAATAGGTCTTAGCCCATATCAATGTACCCAAAATGCCTAACAGATTCTAACAATATTCCTTCTTTTGCATGTGTTGATCCCTGAATGTGTGCCAAATGGATTTCCTTCCTTTGCATGTGTCGCGTGGTTCTCAAAAATGGTCCCAAAATCCTATCCCAACAAACTTCAAGGTGCATCACAATCTTTGCAGCCTCTACCTGAGTGGTCACGTTTTGTTGGGTGAGTAGAACTCAGATATGGGGAAGTAGTCTTGCAATGAACCATTCCCTGTGTTGAAGATCTTGGATTTGGAATGTCAACCGATCCAATAATATCTTGAACCATTGGTCATAATCCCATACGGTTTCTCCAGTCTGTCACTTGATCTCTTTGATTTCAATGATGCACTTTGATTCCAACCTAGGATTTTAAAACTCCTTAAGCAGATCTCTCTTAATTTATGTCTAGGACCTCATTTGTCCCACTAGAATAATCACCTTGTACTTCATGTACCACCAAAGATCTCTATCCATGAAATTGTTCTCCAGTTGTGTGATCTTCGATGCTCCATCCACGATCCTCTTCACAGAACAAATATCCTCACAGGTGAACCACTATTTCTCTGCATCATCCTTACCCATCCCATGGAATACTGGTAGCCTTAGTGTTGTATCCTAATTCATAATTCTAAATCTAGTGTTGTGTCCTCCCGATTGACTTCTATATGTTGGTGATATTGGTACCGATACTCTTCCCTATGAAGTATTGTTGACTTTGCCTTCTTCTTCATTCATATCGTCTCTTCTTCTTCATTCTACTCTTTCTTTTTCTACTCCTATATTTGTGTCGTCTGTTGTTCTTTCTTCTTGGTTGAAAATGCACAAAGGGGGTGGTTCAGATAGGGGGTTACTCCATCTTCTCTCATCATCTCCAATGAGGGATCCCAGAGAGCCTCCTACCTATAGCCACATAATACCACTCACTATAGCTAAATCCTCTTGCCCTTCTTGGAGAGGTTTTTCACCATCTTCCCCTAGGTCAGCACCTATACTCTATGTCTCATCTTCCACTTAAGTTGCGGCATCTCTCAACAACCAAGGGTATTTGAATTCATCTTCTCTAACCCTACTACCACTACTTCAGGAATCCTCACTTGATACCCTACTCCTCACTCTACATCTCTTCGACGACCTATCTCCTTATGTGCTCTTCTCTAACACAACACTCTCCCACACATCCTCCTAGTGCGATCTCCTTCCTCTTTATTCTGGGTATGACCCCTTGTCTTTCACCCCTTTCTATTTTCTTTTTGTTCCTATGTTCTTCTTTCCTCCTTAGCTCAACTCTTCTTTCATTTATTTTAGTTCTTTCTCTCCTCTACTCTTCTGGGTCCATTCTCTCCTAACCTCATCTTATCATCTTATGGATCATCTCGACTAGATCCATTTTCTCTCTCTCTTTTTCCCCCTTCTTTTCATTCCCCCCAACATGAGGGGGTCTACTCAACCATCCTATCAAGCTCCATGCATATCAATCCCTTTTCTACGAACACCATATTGATCCACAAAGGAATTTCTTCCAACAGTCTCTTTTGAGGAACTTCAAAAACCTTTCTTTCAACCTCGCTAAAAGAATCATTGTATTTGATGGAGAAATCAATAATGTATCCCTCCTTTACTCTGGTGAACCAAACTTTGATTTCTCAAACCCACTTATTATCCACTGCTTTCAATCTATTGACTATAGTTTGGTCCCAGGCTAATGGTTCTTGGACTCTCAGAGCAATGTTAATGGTTGTTTTCCTCTTAAGCCATTCATACAACAAACATGAAAACTCAGCAAAGAAATGCTCATGAAAATTGATGTAGATATAATTTTCTTTCCAATGTTCAACATTGGTTATTAGAACTTTGGTATCTCGTCATGCAAACTCATCTTCCTTTGTAGATAACCAATCTTTTATCTCTTCCTGAGATGGATTCCACCTTATTCTTTCCTTTCATCATGCAATATGAAACCTTCAGGTCCTGGCAACAGAACCATTTATCGGCTCGCTATCATGCATCCTTCCCAACATTGGGGGGTTGATGAATTAGGGTTCAGCCAGATTTGACTAACAAAACCCCAAGGCATTGACATATCAATCTTCAGTCAAGGACTAAAGAAGGTCTCACCCGAGACACCATGAGAATCATAGGGACTGTTAAGAACCAAACATCAATATAGCGTGGAAAAACCTCAGGAAAAGTGCTCAACGCCTTGAAACAGAGATAATTTCATATAATAAGCCTCTTCGAGGGGGCAACCTCCTTTTACCCCACTTAAATGTTCAAGTCCAAGATGTTCCAAAATGAAAATGTCTCCTTGGTATATATAGGAGACTAGGAGGTATAATTACAAATAATTTCTTAAAGCCGACATAATTAAAATAACATTACTAATCTAAATTACAACTAATGGCCTAAAGCCGACATAAATAAAATAGCA
>ML817134.1:0-20142 GCA_009831015.1 Picea engelmannii | reverse complement strand
ACCATTAAAAAAAAATATTTGCAAACACTAAAATTGCTCGCCGAATTCTGTTCGTCCAACTTGTGTGTGCGATTTGCCTTTTCCTCTCCGTGAAATGAGAAAGAAATGAGACGGATAAATAGTGCATATCAAATTACGTAACAACGAAAACATAGAACTTTCGATTCAACATTCTCAAGATTATTTAAACATTATATGTATACAGGTTAAAAAAACGCATTCACTTCAGTGTTTTTACATATTTAATACTTAAATTATTGGTATTGTTATTTAAATAAACTAAATTAATAATAAAATTTAAATAAAAAATTGTATTTAATTTTTGAGTATTTTTTAATAATAATAAGTTTTTAATTAATAACTACGTTCTAATGCAACCTGCATTAAAAAAAAAATTGCAACCACTCAAACATTCCAAGTGTATAATTAACCCGAGCAGGGTTAGAATTTCAAACTGAAAAAACCCGTCAAATTTGACAGTTTAGACTATACACTACCTGTTCTGCCGGTTTTAAGCTTGCAAAAAACTGATAGTTGACGGTTGCAAGAAACTTTTGACCATATTTGACGGGCAAATTGGCCCGTGACGGGTAATTTACCCGTCAAATTCCATCCCTGAACCCGAGTAACCATTTGGCCCTTTTCCCGAAACTCAAGGATTGAGGACTACAAAGGCGCTCAAGGCAAAGTACATTCTTTAATTGAGATTCTCTAGACAAAGACAAGACTTTAATAGGAAATATATGATTCATTCCTGAAAGAGTCGGGGCCACATACAAATACAAATGATAGGTTTGTATGAAGGAATATGTGATCCACTATTGCGCTCTCTGCGGGAAATGACAATATGTTGTCAATAAATGTACGTTAACGTTATCATGCTTTGACCGTCGTTAAAGCATTACAAGACTAAATATTTTATTTGTATAAGAGGAGAATAAATATCAATGATTATTAAATAATGTGAATTATTTTTATTTTTAAATATTATATTATATTAGTGTAGATTTAATTTAGTTTTAGAATTTTAATAAGATATTATATATATTATTTTTTTAAATATATAATTTATAAAGAAAAGTACACATTCTTAATAATTAATTACACTTAAAATATATATTGAAAATATAATTTAAAAAAAATGTAATTGGAAAAAAATAATATTAACTAAACAATTTATATCTATATCAAATGCTAATCTTAACAGTACACTATTAAGAATAGTTAATAGTATTAATTACTACTATTCATAATAATTATTCTTTATTGGGATAGCACTAGTGGTTATCCCAAAATAATTAATAATAATTAAGTTTGTAGGACTTTATCCCAAAATCTATTGGGAAGTGTTGTATGTGGTTGTATATGGCATGACCATAGTTATAATATAGCATATATTTTCTCTTTTAATTTTTGTTTAAAGGTTTTTCAAGTACATTAATAATATATTTGTACTTCTAACTATATTGTAGGAAGTAGCATTTACTTACTAACTATATTATAGGAAATAGCATTTACTTACTAACTATATTGTAGGAAGTAGCATTTACTTACTATTAGCATCTATTTATGTATAAATATCTTCCAATTTTAATTTAAGAAAACAAAACAAAAACAAAACCATTCATATATTTTACTCTTAATAAATTGAATTGGCATCTTATGATAACAAAATAACAAAAATAAAATAAAAAAACATTTTTATAAAAATTCTCTTGTTTAAAAAAAATCAAAAACATTTTTATAAACTTTCAATTCTGTATAGGAATCTAACAATGTAACAATAAATCATCAATGGATTTAATCATCAATTGATTGGTTGAAAACAATGGTTTTTAACCTTTAAAACATTAACTATAACTTGAAGGTCTTACTAACTATAACTTGAAGGTTCGAAACAGAAAGCAAAAAAATACACAATAGATATCCGTTGCAGCACAAAACACCCATGTGGAACGTGCAATTTTTTTTTATAGAAAAGTAGTCGAAGGGCGTGGGTGTGCACTGTGCACTTGTGGTTTCAGTGAAAAGGTTCATCTGAAAAGTGACTTTGCAGGATAAATGGCACAGTTCCCATGTCATATCATATCATGTGCACTGCATTTTTATATTATATATATAGTATCCCATTAACATCCCTTTTACAGTTTTTTTTTTTTAAGCGTAGATGAGCGTACGGACTCAGAGTCACGCCCTTTCATTCTGCTCTCCAGTACTCCCAGAGGGCATGTTGTTTCACGGACTCTTGTTCATGAACACGCCGTCATTTAACTGACTGACAAGGCAATATACCCTACATTCAGAGTTAAATGTCATGGCATTTTCTCCCAGGCCTGCCTCTGCCTCTGCCTTCTGTCAGCGCTGTGTAACACTGCAGATTGCTTGCATGTCCAAGGCGAACAAAAACAATTTGCTTTCTCTTTCTTTCCTTTAATAACTATTTTTCGATTACACAAATTGTGTCTCTTCTGGTTTAATTCAAGTATCACGCACCTTTAATTCATTTTGTATTAGTTGGAATTTTCAACTGTTTGAGTCAGAATCAAAATACTTTAATAATCACTCGGAACTGTTCATTTGTTTGATATACGTGCAATTACTTTACAAAGGATTTCAAAGCATAATTAATTGTTTGGTTTCGTTTAATTTATCCAATTTAAGATATATTTGATTAACTATTAGCAATTTAAAATAGAAGATTGGCCTGATGAAATATTCGTCATTCTAAGATCAGTAACAAAAAAATTGTGGTTGAGATTTCTGTGAGAATTTCTATACATATCATTATTTAACAGTGTTAATGGGATATATGTGTAAAAACAATCATTTAAAATTGAAAATCTGATTAATTTATGTATTTTTTTTTCTCAATAATACAACGGAATGTTTAATTATTTAACATAACTTAACTACAAATATAAAAATCTTTCAAATAAATAAGATCAAAACTGTAAATATGATTTTCTTTATTATTTATAGTGTAATTCTACATAGTGATTTAAAAATAAATAAACAAGTTCTATTGTGCCATATAGTTTGGCACGCAGATTCAAATTTCATCAGTGCTAGTGTAACAGTGTTCATCAAATTTCACCAGTACCATTGTAACAATATTTATCTGAAACTCTATGCTGGTAAAGTTAGCCAAACGTTGTCCTTTATTTTCATTCATATAAAGGACTCTGAGTAACGCTCGCCAAACGTTCTTTATTCTGATTGTTATAACCTCTAATGTTTTCTGGGTTTGGACGAGAGCTGCGAGTGATCTTCTGTAACCTGAAGATGAAAAAAGATGAAAATTTCACTGTTGTAATACTTATGTTTGTAAGTGCGTAAGTCTTTAGAGTTAATCATGACGATGTTTAAGTTTTTTTTTAAGATAAATTGTGTATAAAATTTTGAAGATAAGTTTTTATTTTGATTGTTATAATCTTTCATAAGATAAATTGTGTATAAAATTTTGAAGATAAGTTTTTATTATGATTGTTATAATCTCTAATGTTTTGTGGGTTTTTAAGAGAGCTGTCAGTGATCTTCTGTAATCTTGAAGAGAAAAAAAGTGTTAGTGTGAAAATTTCACTGTTGTAATATGTAATTCTTTCAAGTTAATCATAATGTTGTTTAAGTTTTTTTTTAAGATAAACTGTGTATAAAATTTTGAAGATAAGTTTTCATTTTGATTGTTATAACTAATAATGTTTTGTGGGTTTGAACTAGAACTGCCAGTAATCTTCTGTAACCCTGAAGAGGAAAGAAGTGTTAGTATGAAAATTTCACTGTTGCAATACTTATGTTTGTAAGTGTGTAAGTCTTTAGAGTTAATCATAATGTTGTTTAAGTTTTTTTTTAAGATAAATTGTGTATAAAATTTAGAAGATAAGTCTTTATTTTGATTGTTATAATCTCTGATGTTTTGTGGGTTTGGACTAGAGCTGTCAGTGTTCTTTTGTAACTCTGAAGAGGAAAAAAAATGTTAGTATGAAAATTTCATTGTTGTAATATTTATGTTTGTAAGTGTAATTTTTTATTATGTTTGCAAGTGTGTAAGTTTTTAGAGTTAATCATAATGTTGTTTAAATTTTTTGAAGATAAATTGTGTATAAAATTTTGAAATGTCCAAAAATTTTAATAGACATTTTACTTATTATCAGGAAAAAAAAGTTAAAATGATCATTTCAACTTTACTTTTCCCTCATAATATATGGAATGTTCTCTCCAAACCTTAAACTTTTCAAAATTTTATACACAATTTATCTCCAAAAAAAACTTAAACAACAATCTTCATATTACATATCTATTTAGCTGATTATATTAATAAGAAACACAGCATTTCAAAACTAATTTGTGTTTTCAAACTATATAAAGATTCGACGACTCAAGGACTTCGAAGGGTATAGTTTTTTACGAAAATGTTTGGAAAGATATATTTCCATGCTTGTTTCGCTCTGCGATTTGTCTTCCATCGTGTTCTTTGTTTTAATCAATTCAAACGAATGAGAAAATGACATTTCCAAATTAAAAACAAAATATGCTTTCCAGTGGAAAATGGTGGACTTCACTGTATTGAAATCTCATGGTTTCCATGATCGCGGAACTAATTGCTTTTCAAAGTATTATTAAAAAAGGGTTGTGGAAGGCCATCTAGGTTTTGCTTCATATCTCTCCTATTTTTTTCATAGATATACCATTATAAATTAGTATTATTATTGGTGTAAGTTTATAATACTGTAAATTTAGAAAAGAAGATTTAGGAGGACTACATTACAAAACGGAAAATTAAAGAAAAGATTTCATATTTATTACAAAATGATATGGAGAAAATTATAACAAGAATTGAGAAAATGATATATGTATCTATATATAGAAATTGTACAATAAAAGTTTATGAAAAAAATAAAATTTTCTTAATATAAACATTAACTTAAAAATTATTTGTTTAAATAATAATTTAATTTTAAAGAAATTTGTTTTTATAAAATTCAATTCAAGTAAATTTTTATAACTCTTTATATTAAAGTAAATTTTTATAACTCTTTATATTATTATAAAGAGAAATTAAATACTAAATATATATATAATGATATATTAGTTTACTATAAATAAGAATAAATTTTTATAAATCAATATATTATTATAAAGATAAATTAAATACTAAATATATATAATGATATATTAGCTTACTATAAATAAGATAAAAGTACTCAAATTTGGTATAAATATTTAAACAATTTAAATAATTTACTGAATTTGATAATATGGAAGACATTATTTTGTAGAATAAAGATATTATTGGGCAATCATGGAAGACACCATTTTGGAGAATAAATTTTCTCTAATAATGCCCCCCTCCTTGGACAATCATGGAAGAAACCATTTTGCAGAATAGAGATACTACTAAAAATATAATCAAATCAAAATTTAAAGAAAAATGTGGTGTGATAAAGAGTTAGAGGAAAAAAAAAATTAAGATATTATAATGATGTAATCAACCTTAATCTAAAAGATCCAAATTATCTATAGTGCAAAGAAAAAAAATAAGCATCCCTAAGATAAGAACAAATTCTCACGAGCTCCATAGTGAAACTGGGGGTTGATCAAGTCCTACAACTCCATGGTATGAAAGAGTGTGTCATCTTTGTGACAATAAGAAAGTTGAAGATTGAAAACATTTTCTCTTACCCTCTTAAAACTTAATCATCATCATCATCATCATTATCAACATATTTTAAAATACCATATAAAATAAAAAAACAAATATATTTTACAAATATATGAAAAATGTTTTAAAATACCACATAAAATACATAAAATAGTATATTATAAAAATATTTTTGAAATAGAAAACATAATAATTAAAATGTAAATTTTTATCACTTTTTATCTCACAAAATTTTTGTAATTCTTAATCTCATAAAACCTGTATAATCTATCTAATAAATAAAATAAAATATCTTATTTGTTGTATTGTAAATTAAACATTTTAAATATATTTCTTCCTTCATATAAATCTGCACTAAATCACTATTTTTTATTGTTTAAAATCCAGTTTTGAATACAGCAATAGATTCAGCATGTTGAAAAATCCTTGAAACATTTTGATTATACAGAAATAATCACTAAGATCTAATAATTTTCTATCTGATTTTGAGCAAATGTACCCTGAAAAAATGGCCCAAGAACTTAGAAAAATAATCACTAAGATCTAATAATTTTCTATCTGATTTTAAACAAATATCCCCTAAAAAAATTACCAAAGAACTTAGAACCTTTAACCTACTGCTTAAAAAAAGTTGATATAGTGTGATCCAAACTTTATGATCATGATTTATTCTTTATAAAACTCCTTAATGCAAAATGGATGGAATGATTAGACCAGGGCATTATTTTGTCTTGACTAGGAATACTCAGTCGTTTAACGAATTTTAATTGAAAAATAATTTAATCTCGTCAAAGTGGAGAACTATCGACCGAGTTACCAAATACAAATATCTGAACCCGCGATTCAGGCTGTGCACCGTTCAAAATAACAACGAATTGATTTATTGAACACAACTGAGAATTTCTGTTCACAAATTCAAAAAACACTTTCCCAAAATTGCCCCTGACATTGTAACCGTCAAGAATCAGAAAAAAACAAGTTCGTTCAAAGTAATTGGGCGGAGCATAAATTATGAGAAAAAACACCTGTCCAGACAAGTATGACACAGACCGCTGGTCTAATCTAAAATCGAAAAATCTGTACAGATATTTTGCTGACTGGAAAGTTACAGGAAACTACAACAAATGACAGTACATACCATTATTCAAAAGCAATATTTTATGTTTGAGAGGATTGTTGAAAACTGTTTGGGTAGAGCGTGAATGCCTTTTAATCTCGACCTGGCATCATGTAGTTTTCTGGGCAGTTTACGAGAGCCGTCAGGTGGCGCTGAGGTCGATGAGGATTAAAACATAAAGAGAGAAAGGAAAGGAATATTGGTTCTCCCCGTACAGTTTTACACAGTATGAATGGATGTGTTATATAATGATATTCCTCTAATTTTTAACCTACGCGCAGCGCATGCTCTCTATATTTGTAGGTATTTACAGAAGTGAAGCAGCAAAAAGGCTACTCGGGGAGAGCACGGTACTGCTGTCTGAGATTGATCTGGCATCGATAATAGATGTCTTCTACTTTGTAGTATGGGCACTGCTTTTCAGGCGACCATGATCTTCCCGGCGCGTTTTTTCATTACAAACACATTCGAGTGCCCTTCGTGGAATATATGTACGAGAGCTTTAAAGTGGTTTTTGTTTACTTTTTTTTTTCTTTTTGAAAAGGGCATCTATATACAAGACTACGATTCCGCCATGATTTTACATGGGGAAGATCGCAATGACGTTGATATGGCAATTTGGCCAGCCCGGGGTAAAACATGGCTGCTGCAATCATAGCAATCAATCAATCAGAAAATGAAAATCCTTGACTGGTCTCCCTGGAAGCTCGGCAGGAATACAGCAGCAATGAGAGTTATCAGTCCAATCGGGAAGAGACTAATTAGACTGCAATAATCACAGAGACCGTCCTCTCGTAATGAAATATCAATGAATGACCAATCAAAGCAATTTAATCTAATGAATTTTTGAACTTCCAATCAAAATATGGCACAGAGTGCATCATTGGCATTCCACGAAGTGCTTTTTCCAGTCCACAGTTTGATAGGCCGCATATTATGCCTCAATTATAGCTGATATAGTTTAAAAGGGCAGCTTATGATTTTGCTAATTATATCATATTAGCGATTTTGAATTTGACCATTCTCGTTGTCTGTGATAAAGTTGGTATGCCATTTTCCCATCGATATCCAATAACCTCCTTCATTAGTACGACAAAGTTTGAATAATTCTATAATAATCTCGGCCATTATTGTTATTAGATTGTGATAAGCAACCAGGGTCCATGACAATCAGGAACATATCCATGCGCTTCAAAGGGCAAAGTACACTCATTTGTAACGTGGAAATTATTGATTTTCTTAAAATTATTTTGTTTAGAGTAAACTTGCATTTTAACATAATAAAATGTATCTAGCAAAGGATCATAACCAATTCTGTTAGTGAATCATGTATCTAGTAAAGGATCATAACCAATTCCGTTAGTGAATCATGTATGTATATAGTAGCAGAAGATCATAACCTATTTTGTTAGTGAATTATCTCTTAGTGAATCAATGGTTATAGGTTAAGATTATAAACATTGTAAATAAATGTATTCAATCAACACATATCACTATCAACATCTAGAGAAGTTGAACCAGAGATGGTTCAATTCAATATAATGTATGTAGAAAGGTTAATAAGGATTAGAGAAGTAGAAAATCTTACCTCCAGATTTGAACTAGAGATTGTTCAATTCAATATAATGTATGTAGAAAGGGCTCATAAGTGTTAGGATATAAGGCTTAGAGTTGTAATAAAATCAATTTATGACTTTAGGTTATAGTTTATACTTGTGTGAGCTTTTTGTATAGAGCGGTTTATTACGTATAATGACTTTTTCAATGATCAACCATATATAAGGAGCTGCCCTTCATTGTAATAGAGGTACCAATTACTCATTGACAATATTATATTGTATTATTGTGAGTATCTTTCTAGCTCATTTTGTAATATGGTATCAAACTAGAGAAGAGTATAGGAGTTTGAAGCTATATCAAGAGTCTTGAGCCTTTGAAAGATAAGGTTTCCACTGTTGCGGATTCAACAATCTAAGAGCCACAAAGTCTATGTGAGTGTGAAGACCTAAGGATTGTAGTCCGCAAAGACAGATTGAGGGATCACCAACATGTCTTATCGAATTCTAGAAGACATTATTTCAACTATCTTAATAGAAGAAAAGAGCATCATTGCGGGTGAAATAGAAGGTGATACTTAACCTGAGAGTACATTATACTCAAGATACAATTGTAGCAGATCAACTGAAGACAAAGGGGAGATGGAATGCCATTATTGCAAGAAAATGGTTCACACAACTTGGAACTGTAGATTTCAATCTAATGATATTCTCAAGAGAAATCTCAAAGACAAACCATATGTGGTGAATGTAGCCATTACTAAAGATCCACTAGATGTTCACAACAATGATGGCATTACTAAAAAAAGGGCATTTTACACATTTTAAGAATCCTGCACCTTGAAAATAGAAAGGGATATATTGTAGATAAAACTTAACATGGATGGATACTTCGATAGTTTGGGAGTTTGTGAATCTTTGGAATTATACCCTTATGAGAGTGATGAGACAACTTGATGGAGCATTGTAGATGTAGCCAAATATGGATGGTTGTCCAATAATTTGGGAGATTTGTAAGTCAAGAGTTTGAGAGGTGGAATCTGGGAACTCGATAATTCTTCTTGGGAGCCTTGGTGAGGGTTATGAGGTATATTGATAGAGCTCTACCTAGTCCAAGAACTATTTTCAAAGTAGAAACTTATGAAGAATGCTTGGTTCTAATGTTTTAGTTTTCAATCAGTGTGTTTTATCTTTAGTTAGTATGCTTTTCTTTCAGTATTATAATCCTTAAGAGAGGGTGTTAGGATATAAGGATTATGTTTGTAATAAAGTCACTTTATGAAATTAGGGTATCGTTTATGCTTTTGTTCACTTTTTGTATAGAGTAGTGTATCCCACATTCATAAGTGGAAATGACTTGCTCAGTGAACAATCATTTATGAGGTAAACTCCATTTCATTAGAGGCATATTCATTGATACTATTATATTGTGTTATTATGAGTATCCTTCTTTGAGATCAACTATGCGACTTGACCCTATTTAGGCCTTCATCATTTAGTGATCTAGCTAATTTTATAATAACAACCAACTCAAAAAAACACTTTAAAAAGTGACTCATTGTCCACAGCTTAAGTCCACAAGAACAATGGGGACACACAATTCCCAAGTATTTTTGTTAACACCTTGGGACGTCAAAGCTCTTGCCCCAATATTTAAAATCAAGAATTTTCAACTCAATACAATGTATGTAGCAAGGAATCATAACAAACACCACCTAAAGTGATTCAATGGTGATATGTTAAGTTCACAAGAACTCTATAGGAGACTCGATGAAAATAGTTTAAGTCCACAAGAATTGAACACATAGGTACTCAATCAAGAAATATCACTTTTAGTTCTAGGGGAGGTTGAATTTTGTACCCCAAGATTTTAATAGGAACCTTTTAACTCAATAAAATGTATGTAGCAAGGGATGATAACCAATTATGTGTATGAATCACTTTAAAATATCACTTAATGGCAAGAGTCTAAGTCCACAAGTATAGTGGACATATACACCTAGCCAATCAATATCATACTATGGAAGTCAAATTTTTCACCATAGGATTGCAATCAAAGACATTTAATTCAATACAATGTGTGTATCAAGGGCTCACAACCAACTAAAAAAATCACTTTAAAAAGTAACTTGATGGTGGCATACTAATTCCACAAGGACTAGAGACACACACCTGGAAAGAATCATTTCTAGAACCTGGAGAGGTTGAAGCTCATGCACTAGGATTTGAACTAGACACTTTACAGCTCAATACAATGTGTGTAGCAAGATCTCATAAAAAACTCAACACAAAGTGATTTGATGGAAATAGGTTAAGTCCACAATAACATTGTTGGTGACTCAATGGTGATAGGTAGTCCATATGATTTGTAGACACATTCACTCAATTGGCTAGTATGAATTTCAATTCCAAGGGAGGTTGAATCTTTTGTTGCATGATTTGAAAAAGAGAAATTTCAACTCAATACAATTTGTAGCAAGGGTTCATAACTAAATCTATATGAAAAGTGTCATGTCCCCACATTGTTCTTGCCTGACTCTTGCGATAGTGCATCTCTTGAGGGCATGTGGAACCACAACGTTTCACACTTATCTACTTGGCAACACCAAGAATAATTTGACTGGATTATGCCCCTTCAACTAGAGCATACCCATACTCTATTTTAGGCTATGGGTGAGTCAAAATCCTACTCTAGTGAAACTCTTGTATACTTAGACAATTTGTTAACAGTCTTAACACTTATTCATTTAAGAATACATCCATGAAACAAAGATAACACTTGTGAAACAAAAAAGAGACACATAGATATAATGTGGATGGCACAAAATGTACCTAACACCCAACTACGTCTTCTTATTGTGAAATAGTTACAATGTGAGCACCATCGACTTAATTTACAACTTGAGCAGATTCACATGACTTGCCTCACCATGACTCATCCATCATAACAACTTTCACAACACCTGCAGAGCACCCCAAACGTGTGTCCATCATATACTCATTATCCTTTCTCTACCACAAGAATTTGCACAGACCTACAATTTTGTCTCATAGCATGCCTCCCTCAGATCTGCAACACGACTTCCCCAAACTTATCCCAAAATAAGGTCTCCCCAACTATTCCCATAGGATCACCTCAAGGAAGTACAATTCCTCCCATATGGAGCAACTTGGCTCCTTGATGGAGCCCCCCCCTCTTCATCCAAGTCTTCCTCAGAATCACGGATCTGATCTTTCTCTCCTTGTTATGAAAATATGCCTTCCTTGGTTGTGAACCCTTGTTCTCTTATATGGACTCTAAAGGTCACCATCATGAATTTTCATGACCTTTGGGTTTGTCACGCCCCTTCAAAAACCATCATGTCCAAACAAATCATAAAACCCATTCAAGGACCAGGTGTGCCCAAATGAACCTTGGCGCCCATCAACCATCATGTCCCTTAGGACTGGTGCACCCCAACCTTGGTGTGCTCCTCATGTTGGCATACCCCAACCTCTTTGGTGCACCCCTTATGTTGGTATCTTATGCCCCATGCTTCACCTCATTCTTGGGCAAGACCCTTGGTGTGTTCACATGCCCAAGGTGCCCACTTTCACAACTAGCATGAATATTTGGTGTTGGAGAAACCCCAAGCTCTACATCCTTCAATAATTGGGTGAGGGTATCCATGAACTTATAGTCGAAGACCTTACATACTCCCCCACCTCCAGTTGTTGTTGTCCCTAGCAACATCCAAAAATTATACGATCTCTAAGTCTCTTCCCGAACTTGTGCCCCCCATCATAACTAATTCTGTTGGAAACAACAAGTTTTGTGCCAACTGGAAACCCCAAATTCTTATGAAGTTTTCATAGTGAACCTAGCTAGTAGAAAAATCATATAAAGCTTGTGAGAGAGAGAAGAGAAGAGAGACAAGCTTGAGGGAAATAATGAATTGTATTAACTAATGAGTGAATAGTAAAAATACACATGATATACTCTACATGAGAAAAGTAATGCTCCATAGTAATCATCTAGAGATATGTTAGGAATTACTAACAAAATTTGGAGTGAAATGCCACCTAGTCCTAGTTAACTTGCTATGCAGTCATCAGTTAAATGACTAATCACAAGTGGAGTGAGGATATATTCTAGCATGCACATGTGTGGCACCTTTATAGTGATTATCCCAAGGTAAGTGCACCCTCATGGTGATGATATTGATGTATGCATGCAACACTTGGTGATAATACCGAGGTTTCCATGCAAGACTCCACTCCACTAGTATAAATGAGGTGTAATTGACTCAATATTGAAGAGGATGTGGAACCCTCATTTAGGGAATATCTCTAACCAGGGGTGCCCTCAACATAGACTATTCAAGATAGGAAAATAAATAGTATGTGAGTGTGTAATATCTCCAACACCCCCCTTAACACTACTAGGGTGTACATGATTAATGGGTCCCAAAAACGAAGGTGATGTTAAGTACCCATTTTACAATGCATCTAAGACTGAAACACTAAAAATAGAGAAAATAGGGAAAACCTCAAGGGAAACCCCCCTCTCAAAGTACAATGCATCAAAAAGGAAGAAGGAAGAAAGGCAGTTGCTAAGTAACTGTGTCCTTCACTCTAAGACGAACACATAGAAGGTGGAACTTCTGCTCACTAAATGTCTTGGTGAAGATGTCTTCATTCTATTCGGTGGATGGACAATACTTGAAATTGATGATCTTGCCATGCACCGAATATTTTATGTATTGCATATGGATGTCGATGTGTTTGGTCTGTTGTCACTACATTGGGTCTCTGCAAAACTTGAGAGTACTCTGTTTTTCAGACCAAATGGCAGTTAGATGGTGGAACTGGATTTCGAGCTCGGTGAGGAAGTTTTGAAGCCAAAGTTATTGAATAGTGATTTTGACCACTCCTTTGTACTCGGCCTCTACTGACAATATAGAAATAGCTGACTTCTTTTTTCTTGACCAATAGATGGGACCAGAACCCAAACTAAGCATGTACCCAGGTGTGGAATTGCGATCTATGTAATCGCTAACCCAATAAGAATCGGTGAATCCCATGAGATCCATTGCACAACATATTGCATAGTGGATCCCATAATCAATGGTTCCTTGAACATATTTGAGGATGCGCTTGGTAGCCTTCCAGTGTAGCTCATGCGACTCCTACATGTACCTGGAAACTTCCCCTACTACATATGAGAGATACGATCGGGTGTGGGTGAGATATATAAGTATCCCCACAAACTGTCGATACAAGGTGCTATCCACCACTAGTGTATCCTTTCCATCCTCAAGATGTACCCTAGATAGAAAGGGTGTGGCTTCTAACTTGCAGTCGATCATGAGGAATCTAACCAAGAGATCCATGTCATACTTAGTCTGAGATATCTTGATGCATGAATCATCCTAACTGATCTTGAGACCAAGGAAATAGTGTAGTGGAACCATGTCCATCATAGAGAACTTGTCATGCATAATGTGTTTAACTGCAGTAATTGTTGAGGCCAACCTTACTTTGATCAAGAGGTCATGAACTTAGAGAACTAATATCAACAAGGATTCTAAGGTTCTTAGCATGTAGATGTTCAGAACTAAAATACATCTCACAAAATGATGAGAAATCAAGTAAGAATCAATCTTTGCATACCATTCTCTAGGCGCCTACTTGAGGCCATTGAGTGACTTTTTCAATTGACATACTAATGATGAGTTATGTATGAACCCCTAGGGATGCTCCATGTAAATATCCTCCAAGAGATCCCCGTGAAGAAAGGAATTCTTCACGTCCATCTAGTGAAATTCCCATCGCCTTGCTGCTACAATGGAAAGGGCCAATTAGATGGAGTCCATATTTTCTACAGGAGAAAAGGCCTCATCATAGTATATCCCATGGATATACTAAAAAACTTTGGAAACCAGTCTTGCCTTGTACCTTATCACATATTCGTATGTTTCCTTCTTAGTCTTGTAGACCCATATACATCTGATAAGCTTCTCGTCTGAAGGAAGAAAAACTAGATCCCAAGGTTGGTTCATGAGGAGAGAGTTTTACTCCTCCTACATAGAGGCTTTTCATAAGGGATTTCTTGTAGCCTTTGCATAGGTCTGAAGGTTTAAATCTAGAACCATATAAAAATGCATGGGCATCATTGGCTCAGTAGTTGTGAATGTATGAGGAGGATCCTGAATCTGGGACCTTTTCCCCCTCTGATATGCTAGATCCCCTATAAGTTCTCTTGTTTCATATATGGTTGTATTTTACCACTTGGGAATCTGTGGTGCCTCATCACCTGCATTCTCACCATCGACATCCTTATCATATTCCAAATCATATTCAGAACTTAGATCTGAACCATGATCTGAAAGAGTGGACTCATCATCACTAATATCTGGTGCAGGAAATGGTACAAAGGTCTCTGCATGTGGCTCCAATGGTGTATGCAAGGGACTTTCCTCAAACTAAACACTACGCTCAATGATGATCCTTTCAGTAGAGGGATCAAGTAACTTGTAACCCTTCACATCATTTGGATATCCCAATAATATGCATGTGGTACTTTGTGTATCTAATGCTTTCCTCTTTTTAGAGGGTATGTGGGCCGATGTGCGTGATCCAAATATTCAGAAGTGGGTGAATTCTAGTTTGTTTTCACTCCATGCTTCAAAGGGAGTCCAATCCTTGATAGATTTATGAGGAGATTTTTTCTAAATGTGGTTAGCACAGTTAAGTGACTCAACCCAAAGCTTGGGTGGTAGAGATCTTGCATGCAAAATGTAAGTGGCCATCTCCTTTAGTGATATGTTCTTCCAATCGGTTACTCTATTCTATTGTGGAGTGTAAGGAACTGTGTGTTGTATCTATATACCTCCCTCTTATCAAATATGCTAGACATATCAATTCACATATTTCCCCCGTTGTTTGTGCAGAGGATTTTGATATTTCTCTCAAAGTAAGTCTCTGCATGTTCTTTGAAGTCTTTGATATGCTCAAAAACTTCATATTTCTTCTTGAGATGATGAGCAAAGAGGTCCCTTGAAGTATTTGACATGTTCAGTTGGGTCCCTTGATTATCCCCATTGATGAGCTTATACGTATGCGTTAAAGAATTAATAATTGATCCAATGTCAACATTTTCTAGGTTGTTATTGAAGTGAATTTGTTTGTATGGAACACTGAGATGAAAATAACATAATACGAACTGAATTTTACCAAGATAGAAAGGATTAATTGATTATGTTGAGTGGATTTGTCCATTCCAAATCCCTTTATATGAAGGATGAGGGACTTGAACTTTGTAAATAAGTCCCATATGATATCGAAATTCCTCAGATATAAGTAATTCAACACTACTTCAATCATATGGCCTCTCATTTCATCTTGTTTTCCAAAGAGATCCTTCGACTTTGTCCAAATCTCATTTGGTGTGGTACAAGCTTCAATATGAAATAGAAGCTTCGGGGACATAAACATGCAGATGAGGTCGCAGTCCTCAACCATCCACTTAGATAACTATTCTTCTCGATAGTTTATGTTGGCTCCACCTTTGTAGCCATGGTAATATGGTACAAGCCTCTACATATTAGATGATGTAGATGTTTTAGCTTCCACTCAAAGTAGTTATGAGTAACGAGAAGTTTTGTCAACAAGTAGTCTATCCTTTCTGACTGCATCTTCCTCTTGAACCTACAAATAAAATTCTTATGTGCTTTCTCCTAGCAATCAAGGCTCTGATACCATGTGAATTTTTCACACTAAACCTAGCTAGTAAAAAAATCACACAAATCTTGCGAGAGAGAGAAGAGAAGAGAGAAAATATTGAGAGAAATAATGAATTGTATTAACTAATGAGTGAATAGTAAAAATACAGATGATATATTCTACAAGAGAAAACTAATGCACCATAATAGTGATCTAGAGAGATGTGAGTACTCACTTATAGACTCTGGAGTGAATTGCTACATAGTCCTAGTTAACTGGCCATGTAATCATCAATTAACTAACTAATCATAAGTAGAGTGAGGAGAGAATCCAACATGCACATGTGTGGTTCCTTCCTGGCGATAATACCTAGGTAATTTCACCCTCATAGTGATGATACCAAGGTATGCATGCAACACTTGGTGATAATACTGAGGTTTCCATGAAAGACTCCACTCCACTAGTCTAACTGAGGTGTAATTGACTTAGGATTAAAGAGTATGTGGTGCCCTCATCTAGGGGAGAATATCTCTAACCAGGGGCACCCTCAACATAGATTAGTCAACCTAGGCAAAGAAATATTGTGTGAGTGTGTAATATCTCCAACAATTATGCCAAAGTGGAAACCCCAAGTTTCCCTGTGAAGTGGAAACCCCAAGTTTCCAACTTGCACTGCAATCATCCACAACCTGTGAAACCATCCACACTACTCTCTATCCAAATTTGTGTACAATCAATATGTCCACTACATTGGAAAGAAGTCTCTTCCCCAACTCTGTCCACAATGTCGATGCTAGCATTGTACTATTGCGACAACCACACTTTGTTCTGTTGTTGTTGTTGTTGCCTCAATTATTGTTTCAACCTCATGAAAAATGTCTAAGTCTTGAACTCTTGTGAGCTTGTTGTTATGCCCATACTTCAACCAATGTTTCCATGTATTCACACACTGCATTACTCAATCCCTACACTGGTTGAGTGATCAATCCAACCACCACATCCACTTCTTGAAATGTGTGTCTCCATGCCCAAACATAGTCTTTTCTATTCGCACCTCTACCACTCCATCCAGATACAAATACTAAGGAATGTGTCCATCCTGGCCTCACTACTACTACCATCGTCCAATATTCATGAGGGAGATCTTGCACAATGTCTAAGTGTTTTACTTTGAACCTACTGGTGCATCTATACTTTGACCCGCTAGTCATGTTGTTTTTCTCACCCAAGTCATGAACTAGTCGAATGACCAATCCAATTGTCACACTCCTTGAGTCTAAAGACCCCCTTGCAAATAATGGTCACCTCCTTTCGTAATTCATTCCATCAGAAAAACAACCTCATACTAAGGCAAGGTCACCCCTCACCTTGCTACACTATGAATTCACCCAAAAACAAAGTCATTTGTGAATTCACTCAAGCTCTTTGTACATTCACCCAAGTAAAGGCACCCCAACTGATACATGACATCTTTGAATCTGAACCACTTGAGACACCCTCAAGTATCTCATTTTTCATCACATAAATGAATTACACTTGAACCACCAAGTTATCTAACTTCCCTTCAAAGAACATACTACAAAACTTAGGAAATGAAAGAACTCAAAACCAAACATACCTCTTCCAACAACATTCTTGGTTGCACCCATGGTTCAATTATGTAGTCATGGACATGCACTTTCCCAAGCCATTGCATCTCCTCATGAACTCCCATAAATGACTATCTGCAGCTTCACAAACCTGCATATCACCTTCACTATGATACAAGGATAAGTCCATCTTTCCAATTCAAAAATTCATTTAATTCCCAAACTTATCTTGCAATTGGTCAAACTCATATCCAATGTCCTTCCATATTCACACCTTGACTACTTTTTCTTCAAGGAACCATGCACATGGAAACCAAATGCCAAATCATATTGTTGTTAACTGAATTGCATAACTATACAAAGAGTTATCTCTTTCGAATGTTGCATTTGACTCACTCATCCAAAAACCTAGATCAAATCAACTATTATTTTTGGAGACACGGAACACAAATATGTCATGATACAAATGTTCCCAACCAACTTCCTTGCTATGAATCCACTCTGGGTCACCCTAGGTCATCCAACACACCGAAGTGCTTCAAATTGATGCAACCTATAACTTCTCCCCTTTGTGATCACCCTCTACAATCACTTATGCAGTTAGATATGCAACATGTTCTACCTTTATTTTCCTTTCCTAAGTGCTCGGTTCACCCCATGAACTCTACGCCCAGTCTTATTAAGGTTTGCACACATTATTGGCACTTACTTATATCATAAATCAAACCAACCAAGTCTATGACTAGACTTCCTCTACGATCAAGTTTGTGACAATTCCTATGATGAACTCTATGATCACCCACCTTGTCTAAGTGCTTCATTTCACCACAAACTATTCTCTCGATATATACAAGGTGTTCATCCAGATCAACCTTCAACCACACCATCAACCAAAATATCTATCATAAATTTGATGCAAAGTCTCTATGATGAACCAGTTCTCTCCAATGAATTGTTCACCATGTCTGCGAACATTCCCACATTGTCTTTGCAAAAACCTGTGAAACCAAATGTACTGCACCTCAACACCACCATTCTGTCTTCGATAGTGGTGAAGAGCCAAATATTCTATGATACTATCTATCACATCTCCAGAGTGTGCCTGCTTGAATATTGCAATCGTGAACCTCTTGTGGGCATGCGGCACTGCGATGTTTCTCTCTTGGTTCCTTGGAAACACCAAGGATACTTCATTTTAAATATTCCTCTTCACCTAAAGCATACCCATCCTCCGTTCTGGGCTATAGGTGAGTCACACTCCTACTGTAGTGCAACTCTTGTATAATTAGACAATTTGTTAATAGTCTTAACTCTTAGTCATTTAGGAATACATCCATGAAACGAAGAGAAAACTTGAGATACAAATAAGAGACATGCATATATAGTGTGGGTAACAAAAAAGTGCCTAACACCTAGCTAAGTTCTATTATTGAGAAAAATTTACAATATGAAAACTATCGGCTCGATTTACAACTTGGGCAGAGTCAAATGACTCACCTTGCCTCACCATGACACTCATACACAGATTCGTCGCACCAAGACTCATATAACCTATTGTAATATATGAATACCACCACACATATTGTTTCCAAATGGGTTCAAGTGGATGGTATTCATAGATTACAAGTAGATCCAATGAAGAATGATGCTCTAGTGCATAGTAGTGACAAGGTATGAAATTTTGCATGGGAACTTTGGTCACCTACACTACAAAGTGTTTCCACTCCTGAAGAACATGGTACATGGATTATCAAACTTCAAAATCCATAAAGTGTAGGTGTTGAGTACCTTAATGATGGAATTTCCTTAAAAATAAATTAGAATTGTAGAGAACCCATTGTTCTAGTGTGGGGTATTTTTTCAAAATTTATAATATATATATATATTTTAAATTATGAAAGTCATTGTATCATTGAAATTAAAACACCTTACATTAGTGCAAGTTATGAGGGTATTAACATTATCAAACATAGTTTTTTCAGATTGTATATCTCAGTGTATTCTAGTGCGGTGTATAACTTATTTTAAAAATGGTTAAGTTGATAAAAAGTTACAAAAGAAATAAAAATGGTATGTATTTTAGGATTTTGATATATGTCAAGACAAAAATAGATTAAAAATAGTAAAAAATATTAATTAAAAAAAAAAACTATATATTTGGAATTTGCATAGTCGACTCTATATGCGTTTGTGGTTTCATTGACAATGGATTTGTGTAGCATGTAGAAAAATAACGTAAAAATATAGATATTGAGAGGTATTCATAAAAATAGAGTTTTTAATGTATTTGTAGAACAAACCAATAGGTTTCTCATATCAAACCTAAATATGAGCTAACCAACTCAACAAACATGCATGTTAGAGTTGTCACTCTTGACTGAAAAATAAAATAAAATGAAAAGAACATGTGCACACTTTATGGACGCACACATGCTTTAGGAAAATGTGTGCATTCCTAAAGTGTGTGTGAATTATTAGGAACATGAATGCATGTGCATTCCTATTAACATAAAATCT
>ML817133.1:85776-98164 GCA_009831015.1 Picea engelmannii | reverse complement strand
TGATTCATCTTGAGATTAATAAAAAGATACTTTTCCCGTCCCAAATGCATGAGTCTTATGTGTTTCATTTGATTTATGTTTAATCTCTAATCCTCTAGTAGAACAATAGCATGCATGCGTAGTTTTTTCTTGATTGCAGGATCTCTTTTTGGAAGGAGCAGCAGAAGCAATGGGATAAAGCTCAACGGAGGATCTACACCAACCGTCGATAAAAAGGTTAGTTGGTTCTTCCCATGTTTGCATGTGAAAAAGGGTTTTAGATTTGGGATAGAAGGTTAACAGTAATTTCTTAAGGGTCATGATCTGCATACAAGTTTAAGCCCTAGCTTGTTAGTCCGTAGGGTATAATTTCCCAACAATAGAATTGGTGACTCCACTGGGGAGAGTTTACTCTTAGGGTTTCCCGGATTTCATTGAAGGTTTTGGGTAGTTCAAAGAAGTAGAGTTTCAGTTTCTTTGTTTATTTGTTTTCTGTTAGGTCAAAGCTAGTAGGGAACCTGGTTATCAATACCAGTTTTTCCTTGACTGTCGCTTGACATTTATTCTCGGGACACACAGAGGTACACGCGGCCTACAGAAGGCCTGCATGCATGTAACCCGTGCCCTAACCTTCTACAGCCCGTGTTTGAACGCTTGCTGTAGTGGTTTCAGTAGCGTGTAGAGCCCAGGAAGCTTAAGAGGCAGTCCCCTCTTCCCTTTCAGAGGTTTACCTTCTCAGGGGGATTTCTGGATCCTGTCTGGATCTTGATTGATTTACTGTCTTGCTTTCAGTCTGCCTCATTTTGTTGGTTGTTTTTTGCATTTATTTTCTTTTTTGCAAATTTTTCTTTTCTGTTGAAGTAGAAGCATCCAAGCCTTTCAGAGACCCTGGTTGTCAATACCAGAGGCCTTTTTCAGGTCTAGACTGCCTGTGTTTGATTTTTTCTTGGATTTTATACCTACACGCGAGCTGTTTCAGTTCTTCTCATGGGTACCCGTGTGCTGTTGTAGCTCAGCACGCGTTTGAATGCGTGCTGTCTCAGTGACAGTTGCGGGCCTGTTTGGTTGTCTTTTAGCCTGGGTGGGGCAGTCATCCCATCCTGTGGTGAGAAGTGTTCCTTTCAGGGTTTGGAGTCTAGGGTGCATAGTCAGTAAGATAGGGCCTCATATCCTTAGCTTGTTGTTTTTGCTTACTTAATGTTTTGATAGGAAAGACAAAAGGAAAAAAATGTTGTTTTATTGTTTTTAGACAAGTGTTAGAATTAGTGCTTTCTGGATTGCTTTTTTGCATCTCTGCTCTGATTCTTTTGTGATCTGCGCTTTAAGCCAGAACTTTATTTTGTTTTCTTGGTTTTCTGATTGTCGTCATTTTCCCTTTATTGCGTCACTTTGCAATCAAATAAATAAATAAATAAATATATATATATATATCTTGTTTCATTTTCTTCTTGGTTTGAAGATTGTGTTGTTGCATCAGTAGCTAGGAAGAAGTATTTTTGCATAAGTTTGTGCAGTGCATTTAGAGTATAAGTAGCTCATAGATCTGAGTGAAAGTCCTTTATATCTACTGCATGAGATCTTAGTAAATTTAAAAAGAAAAGAAGTCTTTCTTGTTGAAAAGTTGTTGGTTTTGCATTGTTTGGTAAAAGCTTTTGTTCCCAAGCATTTCTTGTTCATTTTGCTTTGAGTCTTTTTACACACCATCAGTTTCACTTTCATACCTTGTGACTTAAAAATCCCATTAAAAGAAACGCTAAATAAAATCAAGTAGACTTTTTGTTTTTAGGGTGCATGCACTAGCTTAGGACTAGGGCCTTGGAATAGCTTGGAGAGTAAATTCTCCAAGGCCACCCAAACTAAACATTGGAGTCTATCAACAGGGAGTGTAGAAGTCCAGTTACGGAAATTTATCCGGGACCCCCCTCTAACACAGGGGCTAAACACGAGGTCGCGTAAGGAAAGGTAGCAGAGATAACCCCTCCAAAGCTGGACCGAGCGTTGTGGAGAACACATATCGAGGATTTGTTAAGGGATTCCGTCGTTTGCATTTTCCACGGAGCTTCATGGGTCTCGAATCCGTTCGAGGTCCTCAGTTGTCTTCCAGACCATTTTCTCTCGATACCCTTGACAAGTTTCGGGCTTGATACCCTGCTCATTGTGGTCTACCTGACTATCCACTGTACCCGCCTGGTGACAGTTCGCGTGCTGGCAAACTAGTTGCCTATCTTTTCTAGGGACATAAACGGGTGACTGCGGGGGTATACCAAGGTACCTAGGACAAACATCGAGCCATGCTTTGCAGAGTATACCCGGAGGGTGCTTCCGTATTCAAGTTTCACTTGCACCGGTAAGTTGCTCTAGTGTTGGTTGTTGTAACTGTTCTTCCAACTAGTTTAGTGCTTGCTTGATTTATCTTCTAGGGGCTTTCTTTTAGCGAGTGTTACTGTTTGTTCATGTAGAATACCTTAGCGTCTCGTGAATCTTCTCACACAGTGGAGGATTCAGAGCTCCACCGGTCATGAAGGCTTCTGGGCCTGCCGCCGGTTATGCTGGAGCCACCCCCGCCACCATTGAGGTGTAATCTAGACCATCAAGGGTCTTTCGAAGCAACCAGGGATTTTGAGCCCGAACAACTTCTCAAGGAATCGACCGCCACTCTTGGATTGGTTGAAACCTCCAACACTGATATCTGGACACCGGTTATTGTACCAGTCCAATTTACCGAACTCCTGTCAGTGCCTCATACAGCTATGGCAACAGACGCTGCTACTTCCTCTGGGAATTCTTCCATTCCCATCACCGTTGTCACCATAGGAGAAGCCTCTCCTAACTTTCCTTTGTCGACGATCCGGGCCACCGTGGTATCGGCCACAACTACGTCGCACAGTGGACCGACCCCATCTATCGTGGCGGCCACACCTCCTTACACAGCTAGTGCGACAGGCCCACCGTTTTCATACATTATGCCTAGTTCGAGTACAAGCCCTGTACTCACTTACTCCACTTTACAGACTTTGGGTCTAGGGGCAGGGAGCTCTAACGCTCCCCTGTAAGGTCAGCTTGGGGGCATTCCTGTCCCTTTCAATGTTTTTCCCTATGCTGGAGGTCATATCCCTCCTTCGTCCCCTTCGCTTGGTGGTCCGCATTAGCAGTCTGTCGGGCAGCCTGCACACACGAGTCCATTTGGAGCAGAGAGTCAAGGAACACCTGCGCAAACTCAACCGGTAGGTTTGTCACCGTTTGTTTGGAACAGGACGTTTGGTAATAACACTTTCGCATCCGTTGCTTTCCCAGCTGGGGGCACACCCATTTTTGGACAGTCTACACCGGCACAGGGTACTATTCCTGTGCCAGGGGCACATATACCAGGACCTTGAAACTCAGGAAAATGATCCATTCCTTCCTCTGGAATGTCGATCTGGGGTAATTCTTTTCACAGTCAATGGAACACCGGATAGACCTCCATGCCTCTCCCGTCGGGACCGGCATGGGGTAATCCTTCCCAAAGTTTGTCGAACACGATGACAGCCTAACATCCTATGTCCTTCATGGGGAATCAGCCAATGATGTCTCCTCAGATGCAAAACCCTTACGCTGGTCAGGGCCATGGTTTCTACCAGAATCCTGGCCAGCAGCCAAACTTTTCCTGGCAACCTGGTGCCAGTCAAACTCCAGGACCCCTTTATCCAGGCTATCAGCAACAACCAAAACTACCATTCTTGGTGACGTTACACTTGCCAGATTTGACACGGTTGTTAAATGATCCTATTTGTCACGATCCACGTTGGCCTCCTATGCCAACAAAGTTACCTTCGTACATTCCAAAGTTCGAGGCCAAGCCTAACGAAGACCCAGGTGATCACGTGACTACTTTCCATCTTTGGTGTTCATCGAACTCACTAAAAGATGACTCCGTCTAGTTGTGATTGTTTCAACGCACTCTTATTGGGAGTTCCGCAAAATGGTACATAGAACTTGATCGTTCACGATACTCTTCTTTTGGCGAACTGGCGATGGTCTTCCTTAACCATTTCCAATTACCTGTGAGATACGACGCCGACACAGAGTTGCTAGCCAATTTCGAGCAGACGACAGCAGACCATATCTCGGATCACATTCTAGAGTGGCGACGCCGAAAGAGTCTTATCAAAGTACCAGTCCCACCAGCATTCCTGCTGGAGTGGTTCATTCAGTCCTTGGTCCCACAGTTGTCCAAAGACGTCGCCACGTCTGGAGTTTTCTCTGAAGAAGATGCCATTATGAAGGCTCAACAATTTGAGCTCATGTATTCTCAGTCCGGTTTGTTATACAGCATATTACCAGATGCACCACATTCGATACTGGAGAAAATCAGACAGAGAGTCAGACCACATGCCGATGGTATCGTTGGTTCGGCACAAACCAAGCCCGCTGAGCAATTGACAAAACAATTGCAACAATTATCTATACAACACTCAGCGGCCAGCCAGACCACTGCTTTGGCTGCTCCTCCTACCCAAACTTCGGAAGTACACTCCATACACACGACTAATCCAAAGGCCAACCAACAGACTGAAGGGAAGAAAAAACAACGTAAGAGGGGTAAGGGGGATAAAAAACCAACTGATAATGCTGGCGAGGGCCCCATGGAAAAGAGGAAGGCAAGGTATCCATGCAACTTATGTGTGGAAGACCACCCGACCCATCTATTCCCTCGGGTTGCGGAGGCCTAGAAGTTTGTCACACAGCAACAACAAGCCGTGTTGACTAATCCCTTTCAACATGGGCAAAATTTAACTCAAGCCTCTGCAAGTGGCGAAGGGGGCAGCCAGGAAAACTTCCCTCCTCCAAACAATTCATCTTCCGCGAACGTATATATGGTTAAAAGTGATGCTTTCATAATGACTAGAGTGCACGAATATAGCAAACCAAGCACCCCTGAGAAGGGAAAAGAAGCCGAGATCCCATCTCTTCCTCTACAGATCGAGAAGACGTTGGGTGAAATGATGACACACATTCCAAAAGGTGCGTTCAAGCGTGCTTTGCACAACCCAAACGCAAGGGCCGCCCAGAACTACTCTGTGGTGGAAGATTTATCACAAACCCCTTGTGCTATGTCTGCTTTGGAGGTCCTCCAAAGTTGCCCTGCTCAGCGGAAAGTCTTGTTGACTTCTTTAGGCTCTACTGAGACTTGTAACCCGGGTACCATCATGTTAGATATGACTGACTTGAAACCTCGTTTGCCTTATCACGTCACGTTTCAGATAGTAGTGGCTCACCCCACGAAAATTTTTACACAAAACATCTACTGCACGGTGGTCGACGAGGGCGCTTCGACTTGCGTTATGTCGTTAGCATGTTGGAAAGCCATTGGTCAGCCCGAGTTGTCTCCGTCACCTATTCTCCTCACTACATTCGACGGTCGTTCTTTCCAACCACATGGCATCATTCCTTCTTTCCCTGTGCAGTTAGGAGGAAAGACCGTGTGTGTCAAAGTAGAGGTGGTTGATGCCCCCATCGACTACAATCTCTTGTTAGGTCGTAGTTGGACTTATGCTATGCAAGCAGTGGTCGCTACCATTTTCTGAGTCCTTCTGTTTCCACATGAAGGCCGGATAGTGACCATAGATCAGTTGTCCTTCTCTCGGCCTGACCTAGCCTTGGGGACATCCACGGTTCCCATGGTAGATAATCCTCAGGCCGGTTTCGTTAACATAGGATTTGGTTTGCGCCCATCTTTGATGGGTACTTTCGATTACCCACCTCCTCACGGCGATGTCATGTTTATATCGACTCACCAAAAGGATGAGATTTTCCATGTTTCGTCGTTCCGCACGACTTACTTTAAGTATCCGTGGATTCTTCCTTCCCCATCAGATACGATGGATGCGACAGGGAATGCAGGCATGTCTACGCCCTTGTCGGCCGCTGAAGTAGTGTACTCTTTGGTCCAGCAAGCTTCAGCTACTCCTGATCCGACTCCCGCACAAGAGTTGGATCCACTTCCAGAGCCTATCTGGGCTCAGGATTCTCTTGCCAACACCGATTCGTTAGATCTAGTCTTTCCTTCAGACGAAGCTATAATTGAGGCAATGATCGGTCTGGACAAACCATGGGAAGATCTTCATCACAGATCATACTTCCTCCTAGAGTTACACCAAATTGAGGCAGGAGAATTCACTATCACCATGACGAGAGATCAGCCTTGTCCCATCAACCTTTTAGCTACACAGGATTGTTACGCTGAGGGAAATATGGTGACTATCACTGCCATGATACCTATCAATATCTCCCGAAACCCCGGCATCGTGGAGAATGTCTTCAGACTTACACGGATCTGTTTAAATAATTCCAAGATGTTTTTGCTTGGTCTTCTGAGGAAATGCCAGGCATCGATCCGAAAATAGTTGAACATGAGATCACTACGTATCCGGATGCTAAGCCTGTTCGACAGAAACTTCGTCCAGTTAATCCTAGGAAAGCAGCAACCATCAAGGCTGAGGTTGAGAAATTGCTTAAGGCAGGGTTCATATACCCTATACACTTGACTAAATGGGTGTCAAATCCCGTGCCAATCGATAAGAAACAAGGCACGATTCGCGTCTGTACCGATTTTCGTGATTTGAATAAGGCATGTCCAAAAGATAATTATCCAACCCCATTCATCGACCAGATAATTGATGAGTGCACCGGTTGTGAAGCCTTTTCGTTCATGGATGGTTTTTCGGGCTATAACCAAATCCAAATCAAACCTGAGGACCAGCACAAAATGACATTCATTTGTCCGTGGGGTACGTTCGCCTATCGCAAAATGCCTTTTGGTCTCAAGAATGTTGGAGCCACTTTCCAGTGGGCCATGTATTTTGCGTTTCATGACCTCAAACACATAGTCGAGGCCTATCTAGATGATTTAGCATCACGCTCTCGCAAGCGAAAGGATCATCCTACACACCTCAGACTCATCTTCGAACGCTGTCGCTACTTCAGGATTCACTTGAATCCCAACAAGTCCAGCTTTTGTGTCACGTCAGGACGTTTGTTAGGTTTCATCGTTTCAACAACGGGGATCATGGTCGATCCTCTTAAAGTGGAGGAAATAGTCCAGTTGCCCCCCCCCCATGCACAATTTTACAACTTCAAAGTCTTCAAGGCAAGGCGAACTTCTTACGACGCTTCATCGCCAACTATGCCGAAATCACCAAGGGCTTCATGCGTTTACTGAAGAAAGATGTTCCTTTCTTCATGGATGAAGCCACGCAGTGCTCTTTCAACGCATTGAAACACGCCCTTACAACCGCACCTCTGCTACGACCACCGAATTATAACAAGGATTTCTTCTTATATTTGGCTGCCGCAGAGTCAACCATAGGCATGGATTTAGTTCAGGAAGATGATTCATTTTCTGAATACATGATCTATTACCTGAGCCGAGGCCTCGTAGGACCGGAACTTAATTATACCCATCTCGAAAATCTTGCGTTGGCGGCAGTTCATGCTATTCAACGGTTCCGTCACTATGTTTTGTTTCGCAAGACCACCGTCGTAGCTGTCGTGAATCCATTCCAGTACATTTTGACACGACGAGTTATCGGCGGAAAAATCAGCAAATGGATTGTTATCCTCCAAGAATTCAACTTAGACTTCGTTTTAGCCAAGTCCAAAAAGTCGTTGGTCTTCGCAGAACTTATCTCAGAACTTCCAGTTGAGTCAGGTGACGTTGTGCCTGAGGAATCGCCTATCCGGGGGGATATGTTTTTAATAGAATCGTCTGACCCCTGGTACAAAGATATACTGATCTATCTCCAGACTTTGAAGTGCCCCACCTCTGCTTCTCGTGATGAGCGTCGGCGGATACGCCATCAGGCCAAGAACTATCTCATACTCAATGATACTTTGTATCGGAGAGGTGTAGACTGCATTCTGCGCCGATGTCTCACTCATGAGGAGGCCGTCATAGTGCTCAACGATTGTCATACAGGAGCCTGTGGCAGTCACTTATCCGGGTTGGCAACAGCCCAAAAGATCTTACGAGCAGGTTACTTCTGGCCCACGCTTATCAAAGACTGTATTGAGTCGGTCAAGAAGTGCCATCCGTGCCAAATATTCTCACGGAAGATGAGGGCACATCCAGCTCCTATGTTTCCTGTTATCACCATCGGTCCCTTCACTAAGTGGGGAATTGATTACACTACTTGCAACCCCCCGTCAGCCAGGGGGCATCGCTATATCATTGTAGCTGTCGACTACTTCACTAAGTGGGTCGAAGCTATGCCGACGTTCAAAGATGATGGAGAGACTGCAACTCTCTTATTATTTAACCAGATTATAGCACGGTTTGGCGTCTCGAGAGAGATTGTCACTGACCATGGCAGTCACATTCAGAATCAAATGATGACCAAGTTAACGTCAAATCTTGGGTTATGGAAAGAACACTCATCACCTTACTACCCCCAAGCCAATGGGCAGGTGGAAGCTATTAACAAAACACTTAAGACAATGCTACAGCGAACCTTCAACTCAGCCAAGTCAAATTGGCATTTGATGTTATATTCAGCATTATGGGCTTACCGAACATCAATTAAGACTGTAACCAGTTTCTCACCTTTCCAACTCGTTTACGGGCTGGAGGCAGTCTTGCCCATCGAATGTCAAATTCCATCTCTGAAATTGGCAGTACAGTTATTGCCAGACACTTCTCCGCTTGAAGAACGGTTAGTACACCTAGAGTAGCTTGATGAACATCGTCGTGACTCGGCACTGGCAAACGAAGCTCATAAACATAAGGTTAACTGTCAATATGATAGGTCCATTCGTCCTCATTTGTCCTGTTTTATGACCAAGATAAGGACCCCCTGGGGGCAGGAAAGTTCAAACCCATGTGGTTCGAACCCTTCATTATTAAGGAGGTTTTAAAGAAGGGCGCTTATCGTTTGGTCGATTTTGAAGGGAATGCTTTGGCAGAGCCTAGGAATGGGCTCTACCTCAAGAAGTATTACTCATTGAACGGTCACTGTGGGTAACTTTTTGTAACATATGTATAGTCTTTGTGTTATTACTTTCTTTCATTTCTTTTGAAAAACGTTTCATGGACGTGTCATTAATGTTATCTTTCGTCACTATGGTAGATGTCAAGTGAGTCTGAGGTGTCCATTGGGTATGCAGACGGTTCTAGTTGACACATGCGGAGGCTTGCCTCTGCAGCTTGGGTAATCTTTACACCACAGGGTCAGTTGTTATCTTCCAGAGGGATATGCTTAGGTGACACCACAAACAATGTTGTTGAGTATAGCGCAGTTATTGAGTTTCTTCGTGACGCTCTGTCATTGGGCATCTCTCGTCTCCGGGTCTATCTAGATGCTCAACTGGTTGTGTCGCAGCTGAACAGAATATACCATGTGCACGATCCTACTTTACACCGACGATTCCTTAGGGTACGTCTCTTGGAATGCAACTTTGATTATATTACATATTTTCATGTTCCTAGGAGTCTAAATCAAATCACAGATACTCTAGCTAATCACATTTTAGATTGGCATCTTCCTCACACATAAATAAGATCATGATCATACGCATGTAAATACATTTTTGTACACACCATCCATAAGACACAGAAAAGAAATAAAAACCATATATAAATATCATAAAATCCTCAGAGTACATAGATGGGCGCAAGCACCTCAAAAAGTGGGAACCATAACCAGTCACTGGGACTTATGCCCTCAAAAAATATATATACATATCGGTGCTCGAGGCACATCAAATTCTACAAGTTTGTTCAGGGCCTATGGGCCCTGTTATAATCATGTACAGCTTGGCCCAAACGCCTAAACAGTCGGACCCATGTCCAAGGTAACCCCACCATTTGAGTCTGCATGGAGGGCGGCATGTCCTCTATCTCAGCCATGGGAATTGTGCAAGTAAGCTCAATAAAGTTCTTCTCAATCCACCTAAGAGCCCTCTCGGCATCTCCTGCTGGAGGGTTCCCTGCTACTGCTGCCCCTTCGACGGCGGCAGCGGCGGCCTCTGGCTGTGGGCGGCGCCTGTTCCGTGCAAAATGGGCAGGTCGCACGGGTCCCACATCTGCACACAACACAATGTTCACCCATCAAAAACTCTGTTATACAAAAAACATGATATATATATAAAAAGACATAAAAATTACATATGCAAACAAAAAAATTGTACAAGCGGAGACTTACACATCTCCCCTCGCTCCTCACCAGGAGGCACCGGTATCGCTGGATCTATGGAAAAGTCGATCCCCGCGTATGGGTAGTCCTCGATAGCGGGGATCTGTTGTGACAACCAAGCAAAAAATTCGTCGTTGAAAGCCTCTACGGTCCTTCCACCACCCTGTCGCGGCAGTAATGCTGCCCATCTACATACTCCGGGGAAAGTTGCTAGATGTCCTCGTACTGTCAGTCGAGGACTGAAGCATGGAACTCTCTCAAAGAAAAATGAACACGAGATAGTCTCGAACCCGAAGTTCCTATGTGTCCGCTGCCTGCAAGCTGTCAGCTACCCTATCATGCTTGCCAGTAGTGTAGTACTCCAGTCAAAAATTTGTGCATTCATGCACTGAATTGCACAGTTCATCTGTGCGCGCGATGCCTGATGTATGGCTGCGAAGCCGGTAATTCGCCCAATAAGCGATAAGATAGTCTGAAGAGTAAGGCTGGTAATACTGCTAACCGGTATCGAGGAAGTCCTCTGGTTGGTCCCAGCCACACAATATTCCTCTATCAACTCCGAGACTTTGCTCAGCCCCGCAGGAAAGGTCTGAAAGTTGACGGGTTCCCCTCTCCTCGAGAGGCCCATCAAAAAATAGATATCCTCGGTGATGGGCACCAAGGATTTCCCCTCTATCATAAATGCCTATGCATCTGGGTGCCAATAGTCAACCAAGGCATTCAGTAGCCTGGGTTGAGCATGCATGAATGGACACAGGAAAAACTTTACCAAACCACACTGTGACAGAACGGCCATCACATTCGGATCTGCAGTCACTGCCTCATTGGAAGCCTCATGCTCTCTCTCTCTCCAATGAACATACATCCTGCAAAACACACAAGGGAAAAGGAGGGAGTTTAGTCTTCATTTTAACACATTTTTCCATCATGGGGGAGTAGCCCGCGGGCTGTCGAGGCGACAGTCGCGGGTACCCGCGCGCAGCTCTAGCCCTGCGCGCGGGTACCCGCGGGCTGTCCCTGGAAAGCCCACGTTTTGCTAGGGCCGACCTCTTAGAGGTCGACGACCACCCCCAAAATCAACTTAAAAGACATAAATGACGTATTGAAATGCAAGATGAGGGAGTTTGTACTTACTTGGTCCAAGCAGAAGTTCGTTTCGTCCACTGTAGCTCCCAGAATCACGATCTCTGGCAAAGGGGGTCTTTTGGCTCCAGAGTCAATTTCCAAATCAGCAATGGTGATAATGAGCTGTCAGCTTCTATTTATAGACTTTTTGGCCTCTTTTTGTCACTTTTTTGGGCCCTTTTATCAATTTCTTTATACCAAAAACCATTTTGAGTGGTTCGGGAGTGATGTGGGAGGGATTTGATCAGGTATTGGGACGTTTTTCATTGAGTTTCAGAAAATAAAAAAAAAATGTACATAAGGACGGTCCATAAAAAAAAAAAATTCAAAAATCAACCTGAGCATATAGGATAGGATTTCATCCCCACTGTTGCATCTCGTTGCCTTTTGTTCTTACGATACAGGATCGATCCCATCCGGTTGTGACATGGAACTGTCATATCTGCTCTAGAAGTGTCGCAACTTGGTGCTAGAGCTTACCCAAACATGGATGCCCTAGGTAGTTCCTGGTTGCATTATGGTGTCCATGCCGTTTCTGACAACATAGTAGGCTCGAGAGTCCGCATAGTCTCTCCTGAATATGAGTTTGAGCCTCATTTGCATGGGTCTTTTTCACTCTTTTTCTTACCCTCCGGACTCCCAAAAACATAACGGGTCTCCTTTTAAGCCCTTTTCAGACCCTTTAAACATGAAAAGAATGTCGAGCGATCTTGTGACCTTTCACGCTCGTTAAACTGAAATTTGAAGTCACGTCCGTCCGACGGTAGTTTACCCCTTTTTCGGTCCAGACGGTCAAATGTACGAACAAAGGAATACTCTATCGAATTCCAATTCTTTAGAAGAGTATCCTCAGGTATAATTTTATCCCTTTTTCGGGCCTGAGGGACTAAATTTACGAAAAAGAAACCCCCCTGGAGTCCATAGTTAAGCTCTTTTCAGACTCCCTAAAATTGAAAAGATCGTCGAGTGATCTTATTCTTTCACACTCGTTAAACTGGTCCAGAATAATATTCCTGACGAAGTCCATAGTTAAGCTTTTTTCAGACTCCTTAAAAGTGAAAAAATCGCCGAGTGATCTTGTCCTTTTCACACTCATTAAAATGGTTTTGAATTGA